>WNWK01005840.1:0-40000 GCA_009830355.1 Cherax destructor
TATGACTCATGTTGTATGGCTCATGTTGTATGACTCATGTTGTATGCTCATGTTGTATGGCTCATGTTGTATGGCTCATGTTGTATGGCTCATGTTGTATGGCACATGTTGTATGGCACATGTTGTATGGCTCATGTTGTATGGTTCATGCTGTATGACTCATGTTGTATGGCTCATGTTGTATGACTCATGTTGTATGCTCATGTTGTATGCTCATGTTGTATGACTATGTTGTATGGTCATGTTGTATGACTCATGTTGTATGGTTCATGCTGTATGACTCATGTTGTATGGTTCATGTTGTATGACTCATGTTGTATGGCTCATGTTGTATGGCTCATGTTGTATGGCTCATGTTGTATGACTCATGTTGTATGACTCATGTTGTATGACTCATGTTGTATGGCTCATGTTGTATGGCTCATGTTGTATGACTCATGTTGTATGGTTCATGTCTGTGATGACTCATGTTGTATGACTCATGTTGTATGACTCATGTTGTATGACTCATGTTGTATGACTCATGTTGTATGACTCATGTTGTATGACTCATGTTGTATGACTCATGTTGTATGGCTCATGTTGTATGGCTCATGTTGTATGACTCATGTTGTATGACTCATGTTGTATGACTCATGTTGTATGACTCATGTTGTATGGTTCATGTTGTATGGTTCATGTTGTATGAGTCATGTTGTATGACTCATGTTGTATGACTCATGTTGTATGACTCATGTTGTATGGCTCATGTTGTATGACTCATGTTGTATGACTCATGTTGTATGACTCATGTTGTATGACTCATGTTGTATGACTCATGATGTATGACTCATGTTGTATGACTCATGTTGTATGACTCATGTTGTATGGCTCATGTTGTATAGCTCATGTTGTATGGCTCATGTTGTATGGCTCATGTTGTATGGCACATGTTGTATGGCTCATGTTGTATGGCACATGTTGTATTGCTCATGTATGGCTCATGTTGTATGGCTCATGTTGTATGGCTCACGTTGTATATTTGAAGTAAAAAGTTCCCAGGAACTTGACAGAGCAACGCGAGTATGTTGTAAGTGATGCTTATCATCCCAGGGGTTGCAGACTTGTATAAGAATGTTGCAATCATCGTCGTTGTTTGCAAGACACGAGCCACTCTCTCTCTCTCTCTCTGTCTTGCCATTTTATTTTTGTGTGTGTTAATGGAGTGTTATAGACACATGCAACAGTTCAAAGTGCTGACTTAACTCATTCACTCTGCGTAGTGGATACACATGCAAGACCTGGCTCGTCTTCTTATATTTAATTCTATTTATGTCCCTCCAGGCTTTGCTAATTGAGGTGTGAGCAATGAAAGAATTAACAAATGCATCCTAGTTTGTTTGCCTCAGCTGTACCACATGCAGCCTGGCAGCGGCGAGGCAGGGAAGGGGCTGGCGAGGCAGGGAAGGGGCTGGCGAGGCAGGGAAGGGGCTGGCGAGGCAGGGAAGGGGCTGGCGAGGCAGGGAAGGGGCTGGCGAGGCAGGGAAGGGGCTGGCGAGGCAGGGAAGGGGCTGGCGAGGGAGGGAAGGGGCTGGCGAGGCAGGGAAGGGGCTGAATAAGCTTTAGCATTTCAGGGGTGCGAGTGTTTCTGTAGGCTTCGCTTATTCTCTTAGCGGAACTTTTTTAAGTACTCGAGGTTCAGAATCATTATAGTATGGATAATTATTATAGTAGTCATTTGTGTTTGAAGTTCAGGTGAAAAGGGGGGGGGGTTGTGTTAATGTCTTAGTGGTTGTAATTAATTCTGGGTATTACTTACAAAGTCATCATTAAAGGTCTCGACAAAGGAACTTTGATAGCAATTACACGAGTGTGTAACGTGAGTGATGAACTATCATGAAGGTTAGAGGGAACATTCAATCACTCCCGTCTGAATACCCCGCCGAGGAGCATAATGTTACCGATACTCTGAAAGTGGATCATCTTGGAAAGTAATCTGCTGATATACGTCTTTCAATGGAAGACTCACAGACGGTCAAGGTTATGTTGAAGCCAAAACACTTCAAGGAGACCTCAACAGATATTTGTTGGGGGTC
This sequence comes from Cherax destructor, assembly GCA_009830355.1. NCBI lineage: Eukaryota > Metazoa > Arthropoda > Malacostraca > Decapoda > Parastacidae > Cherax > Cherax destructor. The sequence continues at coordinate 2,076 of WNWK01005840.1, forward strand.
AAGGTCGCCTAAAATTCTGCACATCTTCATGACTGTTTAAGAATGACAAAAGTTGTTCATCATTACGATTATGTAAATCGTAATGTGTGTGTTGAGACTGAAAACGAGGTGGTACGTTCATATAGTTTTATTAGCAGTAACATACAAATCAAAAATATTGAGAGCAGAGTTCCCAACATAAATCCTTACACCGTGGTACTGAAGTCCACCATTCTTATTACTTGCCACCAGTTGATCAAGCACACCATCTTGTAGTGTAGATAATACAAGAGTTAATAGATACGACGTTATATGCAACAAATAAGGAGTAATTTAGGTGGTGAAGTTCAAGCAAGAATTGTTCTTTCGTATACACGCTACATCAGTGGGATGCTGTTTCTGCTGTTACTAATGTTACTAATGCTGTTTCAACTGTTACCAATGTTGTTTCTACTGTTACTAATGCTAACACTGTTACTTACGAAATCATATGACACGATTGCAAACAAACCACGGTACGGGCGGGGATTGAACCCTCGGCTAGTGAGTCGAAAAACTTCCCAGACCGACGCTTTAGCCACTGGGCCAGCTGGCTACAATAAGATTCATCCAACTAGGTATATTTCTACACCATAGGAAGGTTAGCATAGGCACCACTGTGTCCATAAATGCAAGTTTTTAGAGATGAATCTCCCGCTAGCATGGCCGTGACGAACTCTGGCTCTTTCAGTGGTGCCTATGTTAACCTTCCTATGGTGTGGAAATATACCTAGTTGGATGAACCTTATTGAAGCCAGCAGGCCCAGTGGCTAGAGCGTCGGTCTGGTGTTTTAGGACTCACTAGCCGCGGGTTCAACTCTCACCCGTACCGTGGTTTGCTAGAATTATTACTAATGGTATTGTTACTAATGTTATTTCTGTTGCTACCAATGCCGTTTCTGTGTTACTAATGCTAGTATTGTTACTAATGCTGTTTCTGTTGTTACTAATGCTAGTATTGTTACTAATGCTGTTTCTGTTGGTACTAATGCTAGTATTGTTACTAATGCTGTTTCTGTTGTTACTAATGCTAGTATTGTTACTAATGCTGTTTCTGTTGTTACTAATGCTAGTATTGTTACTAATGCTGTTTCTGTTGTTACTAATGCTAGTATTGTTACTAATGCTAGTATTGTTACAAATGCTAGTATTGTTACAAATGCTAGTATTGTTACAAATGCTAGCTTTGTTATTAATGCTAGTACTGTTACTAATGCTAGTATTGTTACTAATGCTAGTATTGTTACAAATGCTAGTATTGTTACAAATGCTAGGAATGTTACAAATGCTAGCTTTGTTATTATTGCTAGTACTGTTACTAATGCTAGTATTGTTACTAATGCTAGTATTGTTACAAATGCTAGTATTGTTACAATCTAGTATTGTTACAAATGCTAGCTTTGTTATTAATGCTAGTACTGTTACTAATGCTAGTATTGTTACTAATGCTAGTATTGTTACTAATGCTAGCATTGTTATTAATGCTAGTACTGTTACTAATATTAGTATTGTTACTAATGCTAGTACTGTTACTAATGTTAGTATTGTTACTAATGCTAGTACTGTTACTAATGTTAGTATTGTTACAAATGCTAGTATTGTTACTAATGTTAGTACTGTTACTGTTAGTATTGTTACTAATGCTAGTATTGTTACTAATGCTAGTATTGTTACTAATGCTAGTATTGTTACTAATGTTAGTATTGTTACTAATGTTAGTATTGTTACTAATGTTAGTACTGTTGCTAATGCTAGAATTGTTACTAATGCTAGTATTGTTACTAATGTTAGTATTGTCACTAACGCTAGTAGTAACATTAGTACTGTTACTAATGTTAATATTGTTACTAATGTTAGTATTGTTACTAATGTTAGTATTGTTACTAATGTTAGTACTGTTACTAATGCTAGTACTGTTACTAATGCTAGTATTGTTACTAATGCTAGTACTATTACTAATGCTAGTATTGTTACTAATGCTAATACTGTTACTAATGCTAATATTGTTACTAATGCTAGTACTGTTACTAATGCTAGTATTGTTACAAATGCTAGTATTGTTACAAATGCTAGGATTGTTACAAATGCTAGCTTTGTTATTATTGCTAGTACTGTTACTAATGCTAGTATTGTTACTAATGCTAGTATTGTTACAAATGCTAGTATTGTTACAAATGCTAGTATTGTTACAAATGCTAGCTTTGTTATTAATGCTAGTACTGTTACTAATGCTAGTATTGTTACTAATGTTAGTATTGTTACTAATGCTAGTATTGTTACTAATGCTAGTATTGCTACTAATGCTAGCACTGTTACTAATGCTAGTATTGTTACAAATGCTAGTATTGTTACAAATGCTTGTATTGTTACAAATGCTAGCTTTGTTATTAATGCTAGTACTGTTACTAATGCTAGTATTGTTACTAATGTTAGTATTGTTACTAATGCTAGTATTGTTACTAATGCTAGTATTGCTACTAATGCTAGCACTGTTACTAATGCTAGTATTGTTACTAATGCTAGTATTGTTACTAATGCTAGTATTGTTACTAATGCTAGCATTGTTACTAATGCTAGCATTGTTATTAATGCTAGTATTGTTACTAATGCTAGTATTGTTACTAATGCTAGTACTATTATTAATGCTAGTATTTTTACTAATGCTAGTACTCTTACTAATGCTAGTATTGTTACTAATGCTAGTATTGTTACTAATGCTAGTATTGTTACAAATGCTAGTATTGTTACAAATGCTAGGATTGTTACAAATGCTAGCTTTGTTATTATTGCTAGTACTGTTACTAATGTTAGTACTGTTACTAATGTTAGTATTGTTACTAATGCTAGTATTGTTACTAATGCTAGTATTGTTACTAATGCTAGTATTGTTACTAATGTTAGTACTGTTACTAATGTTAGTACTGTTACTAATGTTAGTATTGTTACTAATGTTAGTACTGTTACTAATGTTAGTACTGTTCCTAATGCTAGTATTGTTACTAATGTTAGTACTGTTACTAATGCTAGTATTGTTACTAATGTTAGTATTGTTACTAATGTTAGTATTGTTACTAATGTTAGTATTGTTACTAATGTTAGTACTGTTACTAATGTTAGTACTGTTACTAATGTTAGTATTGTTACTAATATTAGTATTGTTACTAATGTTAGTACTGTTAATAATGCTAGTATTGTTACTAATGTTAGTACTGTTACTAATATTAGTATTGTTACTAATGTTAGTACTGTTACTAATGCTAGTATTGTTACTAATGTTAGTACTGTTACTAATGCTAGTATTGTTACTAATGTTAGTATTGTTACTAATGTTAGTACTGTTACTAATGCTAGTATTGTTACTAATGTTAGTACTGTTACTAATGCTAGTATTGTTACTAATGCTAGTATTGTTACTAATGTTAATACTGTTACTAATGCTAGTATTGTTACTAATGCTAGTATTGTTACTAATGTTAGTACTGTTACTAATGTTAGTACTGTTACTAATGCTAGTATTGTTACTAATGTTAGTACTGTTACTAATGTTAGTACTGTTACTAATGTTAGTACTGTTACTAATGCTAGTATTGTTACTAATGTTAGTATTGTTACTAATGTTAGTACTGTTACTAACGCTTCTGCTGTTAATGATTCATCTCCTGATGCTTAATGAAGGTCTTGAAATGTTTGTATCTAAGTGACGTAATATTCCAAGCAAGTATAGAACCATCATGGGAGTTGTGATCCATCATGGGAGTTGTGATCCATCATGGGAGTTGTGATCCATCATGGGAGTTGTGATCCATCATGGGAGTTGTGATCCATCATGGGAGTTGTGATCCATCATGGGAGTTGTGATCCATCATGGGAGTTGTGATCCTTCAAATAGACCAGGAATAGCATTTAGTTGCTCAGCTTTAAAGTGTAATTGCTAAATAACAGATTGACGTTGTCTCTTTTGGTCTGAATGTCCTTGACCCACGTAGTGTCACCACTGATAACCCCACTACCACCTACACTACATGTGGTGTCACCACTGATAACCCCACTACCACCTACTACATAGTTACATGATACATTACACTACATGTGGGACCATTAACCCCACTACCACCTACACTACATGTGGTGTCACCACTGATAACCTCCTACCACACACTACATGTGGTGTACCACTGATAACCCGACTACCACTACACTACATGTGGTGTCACCATGATAACTCCCTACCACCTACACTACATGTGGTGTCACCACTGATAACCCCACTACTACCTACACTACATGTGGTGTCACCACTGATAACCCCACTACCACCTACACTACATGTGGTGTCACCACTGATAACCTCCCTACCACCTACACTACATGTGGTGTCACCACTGATAACCCCACTACCACCTACACTACATGTGGTGTCACCACTGATAACCCCACTACCACCTACACTACATGTGGTGTCACCACTGATAACCTCAACACCACCTACACTACATGTGGTGTCACCACTGATAACCCCACTACCACCTACACTACATGTGGTGTCACTACTGATAACCCCACTACCACCTACACTACATGTGGTGTCACCACTTATAACCCCACTACCACCTACACTACATGTGGTGTCACCACTGATAATCCCACTACCACCTACACTACATGTGGTGTCACCACTGATAACCCCACTACCACCTACACTACATGTGGTGTCACCACTGATAACCCAACTACCACCTACACTACATGTGGTGTCACCACTGATAACCCAATTACCACCTACACTACATGTGGTGTCACCACTGATAACTTCCCTACCACCTACACTACATGTGGTGCCGCCACTGATAATCCCACTACCACCTACACTACATGTGGTGTCACCACTGATAACCTCCCTACCACCTACCCTACATGTGGTGTCACCACTGATAATCCCACTACCACCTACACTACATGTGGTGTCACCACTGATAACCTCACTACCACCTACACTACATGTGGTGTCACCACTGATAACCCCACTACCGCCTACACTACATGTGGTGTCACCACTGATAACTTCCCTCCCACCTACACTACATGTGGTGTCACCACTGATAACCTCACTACCACCTACACTACATGTGGTGTCACCACTTAAAACCTCTCTACCACCTACACTACATGTGGTGTCACTACTGATAACCCCACTACCACCTACACTACATGTGGTGTCACCACTGATAATCCCACTACCACCTACACTACATGTGGTGTCACTACTGATAACCTCACTACAACCTACACTACATGTGGTGTCACCACTGATAATCCCACTACCACCTACACTACATGTGGTGTCACCACTGATAACCCCACTACCACCTACACTACATGTGGTGTCACCACTGATAACCCCACTACCACCTACACTACATGTGGTGTCACCACTGATAACTCCACTACCACCTACACTACATGTGGTGTCACCACTGATAACCTCACTACAACCTACACTACATATTGCTCTTATCTGCTGCTTTCCATTCAAAGTTTGTTCCTTAAACTTTCCTTAAATTAGTGTATTTTAATTTCTGGATTGTCTGAGTCTCTGACAAGTCTTGGTACTGGTCAGCGACTGACTGAGGAAAACAAGAGGATTCGTAGTAATCCTCCTGTTGAGAATCCTCAAGCCAAGAAAGGAACCTGGACAGTGGCTGAAATGCATGGGACAAAGTTAAAGATCAAGAGGACGGATGGAGAGGTAGAATCAACGAAGAACCAGGAACCTGTTGTGGAAACATCGAACCGATTCTCCATGTTACCCGATGAATGTGAGTCGACTACTGGGAACATCACGACGAACGATACCAAGGAAGGTAAGAACATTGTTCTTGTTGGGGATAGTCAGTTTAGGTACATGGATAGGGTCTTCTGCTTGAAAGATAGAAGTAGGAGACAAAGGGTTTGCTTTCCTTGGGCTGTGATGGAGCATAATGTTAGCCGTCTGGACGACATCATGAAAGGTAATGGGAGCAATCCTATTATCTGTCTCAGTGCTGGAGGCAACGATGTTGGCAGACGTAGGAGTGAGGACCTGACTAGCAGGTATAGGTCAGCAATAGACATAATTAGGAATAAGGGTGGGAACCCTGTCATATGTGGTATTTTGCCAAGGAGAGGAGTTGGAGATGAATGGCTGTCCAGGGCAATTGGTGTCAATTGCTGGCTGGACAAATACTGTAAGGAAAATGCAGTAACATTCATTGACAACTGGGACCTCTTCTATGGTAGAAAGTCAGGTCCTCACTCCTACGTCTGCCAACATCGTTGCCTCCAGCACTGAGACAGATAATAGGATTGCTCCCATTACCTCTCATGATGTCGTCCAGACGGCTAACAATATCCTCCATCCCAGACCCAGGAAAGCAAACCCTCTGTCTCCTACTCCTATCATTCAAACAGAAAGCCCTATCCATGTACCTAACCTGGCTGTCCCCAACAACAACAATGTTTTTACCTTCCTTGGTGTCGTTCGTCGTGACGCTCCCAGAAGTCGACTCACATTCATCGGGTAGCACGGAGAATGGGTTCGATGTTTCTACAACATTCTCCTAGGTCTTCGTTGTTTCTACCTCTCCACCCGTCCTCTTGATCCTTAACTTTGTCCCATGCGTTTTAGCCACTGTCCAGGTTCCTTTCTTGGCTTGAGGATTCTCAACAGGAGGATTACTACGAATCCTCTTGTTTTCCTCAGTCAGTCGCTGTATCTCAAGCTTAGCTAACCTCAGTTCTTCCTTCAGCTGCTGGTAGAGTAGCTCAAGAGAGGACATCTTCTTCAGATTCACAGAGAGCACACAAGACACGTCTTCACTGAGTTAAGTCAGGTCCACCTGGTCCATCACCAGGGCACTGAATAAGCCGAAGCACCTGGTCCATTACCAGGGCACTGAATAAGCCGAAGCACCTGGTCCATCACCAGGGCACTGAATAAGCCGAAGCGAGCACTGAATAAGCCGAAGACTGTGGAGGTTATCATGTGCCAGTTTGATTAATGAAACTGGTTTCTGTGAAATAATTGAAGAATGTCTCTTCTAATCAGGAATAAGTCAGTGGAAAAATGTTCTGGTGACACCAACAAGATGTGAATAAAGACACTTATGTACAGTTCAGGACATTTATTAAATGAAACGTTTAGCCACGAGTGACTTCTTCAGTCCTAATACAGATGACTAAGAAAACGAGTATATATAGTATATAAATAACAAAAAAAGGCACAATACTGTAACTGGAACAATACAAAAATAACCCACACATAGAAGAGAGAAGCTTACCACGACGTTTCGGTCCCACTTGGACCATTTACAAAGTCACACTAACAAAAAGGAGAGGAGGGAGTATACATAGACCAGCAGACAGGGACGGGACAAGAGTGGAAGTGTTGGAGGTACTAGTAGTAGTAGTAGTAGTAGTAGTAGTAGTAGTAGTAGTGGAGTCAGTCATATACTAAGAGGAATACTGCAAGGGAGCTAGGGGCCCACAAGGGAGCTAGGGGCCCACAGAGGGTAGTAACAAGAACACAGAGGGGGGAAACAACAAAAATGACAAATACAAGGGAGAAGAAAGAAAACCCAATGGAGAAAGAAGAAAGAGGAAAGAGGAAGGGAAAAGAGGGAGAATGAGAAAAAAGAGAATCAGGTTAAGTCACGGGTGTTGTGAAGTTTGGAGCATTTAACAATGTAATGGGAAAGGAAGGCATCTACAGAGACAAAACCACGACTCGTTTTCTTAGTTTTCTCTGTATTAGGACTGAAGAAGTCCCTCGTGACGAAACGTTTCCTTTAATAAATGTCCTGACCTGTACATAAGTGTCTTTATCCACATAAGTCACAGTGTTTGACGTTATTTGGTTATCCTAAGTTAAACTTAATGATCATTTATGTCCCCATAACACTGTCAACCCTCAAAACCATTGTTAAAAATTTGTGTGTGGTGTACACGAAGCTTGCATCAATCTTACTTTATTAAAAGCTCATCAATCTTTCCTTAGAGAAGAGTTTGGATTAATTTTAGCTTGTGTAATTCCCAGTTTGTTTTTTTGGAAGAAATTTGAAAAGTGAAAAAAAAGGCTTTTTATGTGACAATTTTGGGTGTTGCATCCTGATTACCTTCATATCTTCCATGATGATTACTTGATAATGCAAATTCTGAGCAGCTTCAGGCTTAACGTGCTTGGGTATTTTAGGGTCTCAGATTATTCAACATCTTACCAGAAGATATCAGAAACACAACTGAGACAAGTGCAGAAGTCTTCAAGAGGAAACTGGACAAGTATCTTCACCAGGTGCCAGATCAACCAGGCTGTGATGGATATGTGGGGCAGTGGGCCTCTAGCAGCAACAGCCTGGTTGACCAGGCGAGCACCAGACGAGCCTGGCCCATGGCCGGGCTCAGAGAGTGGAGAAACTCTCGAAACTCTTCAAAGGTATATCAAAGGTAAGGTACGAAATTGATCTCTTTGGTCGTTTTGAAAGGTTTGAATTCCGGGTTGTTTATGTCCTCATTTGCTGTTGTAATTGAAGAAATTTGAACATTAGTTTCCGTATGATGACTTGTGAATGCCTCTTCAGATTCCCCGCGAATCTTCAATACTTATATTTATCTGCAGTACGAACTTCTGGTGCACTGTGCACTCTCCACATCACGTGCAATGAGCCACCGGGGACTCGGGTCATGCAGTGCAACGATACCTGTTTTGGATCCAGCCACGACTGACACATCTACTTCTTATTTTGGATTTTATTTTCCGTAGCATGAACTAATTCTTTTACCAAAACTTATCCTAAAGTCTTAACTTAATGATTTTTTTTTGGCCAGTTTGTGTTTAGTTAGAATTATTATTTCCCCTTTTTCTTATAATTTTCCCTAATTCTAGTTTTTTTTTTAGATTGCTGAAACTTTACATGAAAAAGTTTATGAATGAGTTTCTTTGTTTTTTCTTCCACTTGCTTTATTTTGGTTACGTCCCAAGAGCTGCTCTTCAACTGCCACCGCGCCACAGCTTGTGGTTCTCTTATTATAAAGAAAAAAATGAGTTCTGTGCGCGTGTGCGAGCGCGCTCACTTATTAGGTCACACGGCGTATATTACAGTGCGCCTAACACATCCCAGTACACTAAGCGCATAAGGCTTCACAGTCGGCTAATGAGAGATCTGCAAGCATCTCTGACGCCACCAGTAAACTTGGAAGCCAATGCAGAACATCTTTAAGCATTCCTTACAAGTAATCTACCTTGGTTTGCGATACTCTTACCTTCCTTGTGTGTCAAGTTTCACGGGCTGAGGACACGCATGTCCTTGTAGTTTGCGTTGTAGCCAAGGAAAGTCTGCTAAATGCTCTTCATCTCGGAGCTGTGTTTGTGTATCATGTAACCCAGAGTGAGCGCTGCCAGCACGGGAGGGAAGGATGCTTGTTGCATTGAGGGCCAGGCGGTATACGGCAAGGAAGGTCTGTGATGGTGTGGGAGTCAGAGCCAGCATCCGTGAACCTCAGTCTCGCCTCTACCGTGCACGAGTGCGTGTTACTGCTTCGTGCCTCTCACAGGCATTAGAGAAAAAGTCATTGTGATGTGCTGACGAGGTTACTCGGGTGGGAATTGAGCATCGCGGAGCGGCAGATCAATGCCATAGCTCCGTTGCAGCGCGTTATCACTATAAAATTATTAAAGACACTATTGTGTTTTAGAACTGTAAGAAGAGCGTATCTGAAAATTTTATTTAGTGTCTTGAATACAAAGAAACAGAATTAAACTTTTTAAAGTGTAAAACAGCTTAAAGCAGTTAAATATAAGATAAGATGGGCTGCCATTTGACAAAGGGAAATAAAAAAAAGGAAGAGGTTGTATTGCCAGAGCCTCCTGAACCAGCGTCACCAGACCCTCGTCTGCCTCTCACTGCAAGACAAAAGTTCAACATCATCAAATCCTGGAAGGGAATCTCCAGAGCCATCGAGCCAACTGGTGTCTACATGTTTGTTAAGTAAGTTACAACATCTTTCTTGAACAAATACTAGACCTGTGTTAGCTGGAGAGGCATCACCAGCCTCGGGGGTCATACAGGGAACTACACAACAAGGGTCGTGGTTAATATATGGAAGAAAATAACAATGCATGTAACATCTTCCCCATTTCTCTGAGGGCATCACTGACACGTCTCAAAAATTGAGAATTAAAATATTCCAAATTACTAAAATAATACCTCGAAACAAAAGTTCCATTGTACCAGGTGAGTGGTACAACTACCAGCTGCTTATCTTGTGCTGCTGAGCCACCTGCTCTGCCACGTGTGTTGCACAGCCACCTGTTGTACCACGTGTGTTGTACGGTCGCCTGTTGTACCACGTGTGTTGTAGAGCCACCTGTTGTACCCGGTGTGTTGTACCAGTTACCTGCGGTACCATGTGTGTTGTACAGTAACTTGTGTGATATATGTGATATATGCGAGTATGTTGTGCAGTTATGTGCTGCACCTTATGTTCTCTTTCCTCTTGTCCAATCACCTGTTGTAACATTTTATGTTGTCCAGTCACCTGCTGTACCACGCGTATGTTGTCCAGTCACCTCATATATCACGCGTATGTTGTCCAGTCACCTCATGTACCACGCGTACATTGTCCAGTCACCTCATGTACCATGCGTATGTTGTCCAGTCACCTCATATACCACGCGTATGTTGTCCAGTCACCTCATGTACCACGCGTATGTTGTCCAGTCACCTCATGTACCATGCGTATGTTGTCCAGTCACCTCAAGTACCACGCGAATGTTGTACAGTCATATGTACCACGCGTATGTTGTCCAGTCACCTCATGTACCATGCGTATGTTGTCCAGTCACCTCATGTATCATGCGTATGTTGTCCAGTCACCTCATATACCACGCGTATGTTGTCCAGTCACCTCATATACCACGCGTATGTTGTCTAGTCACCTCATGTACCACGCGTATGTTGTCCAGTCACCTCATGTATCATGCGTATGTTGTCCAGTCACCTCAAGTACCACGCGAATGTTGTACAGTCATATGTACCACGCGTATGTTGTCCAGTAACCTCATGTACCACGTGTATATTGTCCAGTAACCTTATGTACCACGCGTATGTTGTCCAGTAACCTCATGTACCACGTGTATATTGTCCAGTAACCTTATGTACCACGCGTATGTTGTTCAGTCACCTCATGTGCCACGCGTATCTTGTCCAGTCACCTGCGGTACCACGTGTATTTTGTCCAGTCACGTCATGTACCACGTGTATGTTGTCCAGTCACCTCATGTACCACGTGTATGTTGTCCAGTCACCTCATGTACCACGCGTATGTTGTCCAGTCACCTTATGTACCACGCGTATGTTGTCCAGTCACCTCATGTACCACGTGCATGTTGTCCAGTCACCTCATGTACCACGTGTATGTTGTCCAGTCACCTAATGTACCATGGTTATGTTGTCCAGTCACCTCATGTACCATGCGTATGTTGTCCAGTCACCTCATGTACCATTCATATGTTGTCCAGTCATCTCATGTACCACGTGTATGTTGTCCAGTCACCTGTTGTACCATGCGTATGTTGTCCAGTCACCTGCTGTACCATGCGTATGTCTAGTCACCTGCTGTACCATGCGTATGTTGTCCAGTCACCTGCTGTACCACGCGTATGTTGTCCAGTCACCTGTTGTACCATGCGTATGTTGTCCAGTCACCTGTTGTACCATGCGTATGTTGTCCAGTTACCTGTTGTACCTTGCGTATATTGTCCAGTCACCTGCTGTAACACGTGTATTTTGTCCAGTCACTTAATGTACCATGCGTATGTTGTCCAGTCACCTCATGTACCACGTGAATGTTGTCCAGTCACCTCATGTACCACGTGTATGTTGTCTAGTCACCTTTTGTACCATGCGTATGTTGCCCAGTCACCTCATGTACCATGCGTATGTTGTCCATTCACCTCATGTACCATTCATATGTTGTCCAGTCACATCATGTACCATTCATATGTTGTCCAGTCACATCATGTACCATGCGTATGTTCTCCAGTCATCTGTTGTACCATGCGTATGTTGTCCATTCACCTGCTGTACCATGCGTATGTTGTCTAGTCACCTGCTGTACCATGCGTATGTTGTCCAGTCACCTCATTAACCAAGCGTATGTTGTCCAGTCACCTGTTGTACTTCATGTATGGTTTCCAGTCACCTGTTGTACCATGCGTATGTTGTCCAGTCACCTGTTGTACCATGCGTATGTTGTCCAGTCACCTGTTGTACCATGTGTATGTTGTCCAGTCACCTGTTGTACCATGCGTATGTTTTCCAGTCACCTGTTGTACCATGCGTATGTTGTCCAGTCACCTGTTGTACCATGCGTATGTTGTCCAGTCACCTGCTCTACTATGCATATGTTGTCCAGTCACCTGCTGTACCATGCATATGTTGTCCAGTCACCTGTTTTACCATGCGTATGTTGATCAGTAACCTCTTGTACATCGTGTATGTTGATCCTCGTTTTGTTACACCACGTTTATATTTTACCATGTATGTACCTTGTGTATATTGTATCATGTATGTACCTTGTGTATATTGTACCATGTACAATATACACAATATACACATACCTTGTATGTACCTTGTGTATATTGTATTATGTATGTATCTTGTGTATATTGTACCATGCATGTACCTTGTGTATATTGTACCATGTATGTACCTTGTGTATATTGTCCCATGTATGTACCTTTTGTATATTGTCCCATGTATGTACCTTGTGTATATTGTACCCTATATGTACCTTGTGTATATTGTACCTCTTGCATGATTACCACCGTACTCACCTAATTGTACTCACCTAATTGTGGTTGCAGGGGTCGAGACTCAGCTCCTGGCCACGCCTCTTCACTGATCACTACTGGGTCCTCTCTTTCCCTGCTCCATGAGCTTTATCATACCTCGTCTTATAGCTATGTATGGTTCCCGCCTCCACTACATCACTTGATAGACTATTCCACTTCCTGACTACTATATGGCTGAAGAAATAATTCCTACCATCCCTTTGACTCATCTGAGTCTTCAACTTCCAATTGTGACCCCTTGTTTCTGTGTCCCCTCTCTGGAACATCCTGTTTCTATCCACCTTGTCTATTCCACGCAGTATTTTGTATGTCGTTATCATGCCTGCCCTAACCCTCCTGTCCTCCAGTGTCGTCAGGCCGATTTCCCTTAACCTTTCTTCGTAGGACATTTCCCTTATCTCTGGAACTAAACCTTTGCACTTTCTTTAATTTCTTGACGTGCTTGACCAGGTGTGGGTTGCAAAGTGGTGCTGCATACTCTAGTATGGGCCTGACGTACACGGTGTACAGTGTCGGAACGCTATTCTCAGGTTTGCCAGTCGCCCATATGCTGCAGCAGTTATCTGGTTGATGTGTGCTTCCGGAGACGTGCTCGTTGTTATACTCACCCCAAGATCTTTCTCCTTGAGTGAGGTTTGCAGTCTTTGGCGACCTAGCCTATACTCTGTCTGTGGTCTTCTTTGCCCTTCCCCGATCTTCATGACTTTGCATTTGACAGGGTTAAATTCGAGAAGCCAGTTACTGGACCACGTGTCCAGCCTGTCCAGGTCTCTTTGAAGTCGTGCCTGGTCCTCATCTGATTTAATTCTCCTCATTAACTTCACATCATCTGCGAACAGGGACACTTCTGAGTCTATTCCTTCCGTCATGTCATTCACATATACCAAGAATAGCACTCGTCCTAGGACTGACTAATATCTTGTGAGGAACTGTGTCGAAGGCCTTCTTGCAATCCAAGAAAATGTACCTCGTGTATGATGTCCTACGTGATTGTTGTACCTCGTGTATGTCCTACTTGATTGTTGTACCTCGTGTATGTCCTACGTGATTGTTGTACCTCGTGTATGTCCTACGTGATTGTTGTACCTCGTGTATGATGTCCTACGTGATTGTTGTACCTCGTGTATGATATCCTACGTGATTGTTGTACCTCGTGTATGTCCTACGTGATTGTTGTACCTCGTGTATGATGTCCTACGTGATTGTTGTACCTCGTGTATGATGTCCTACGTGATTGTTGTACCTCGTGTATGATGTCCTACGTGATTGTTGTACCTCGTGTATGATGTCCTACGTGATTGTTGTACCTCGTGTATGATGTCCTACGTGATTGTTGTACCTCGTGTATGATGTCCTACGTGATTGTTGTACCTCGTGTATGATGTCCTACGTGATTGTTGTACCTCGTGTATGATGTCCTACGTGATTGTTGTACCTCGTGTATGATGTCCTACGTGATTGTTGTACCTCGTGTATGATGTCCTACGTGATTGTTGTACCTCGTGTATGATGTCCTACGTGATTATTGTACCTCGTGTATGATGTCCTACGTGATTGTTGTACCTCGTGTATGATGTCCTACGTGATTGTTGTACCTCGTGTATGATGTCCTACGTGATTGTTGTACCTCGTGTATGATGTCCTACGTGATTGTTGTACCTCGTGTATGATGTCCTACGTGATTGTTGTACCTCGTGTATGATGTCCTATGTGATTGTTGTACCTCGTGTATGATGTCCTACGTGATTGTTGTACCTCGTGTATATTGTGCATCGTGAATATGTCTTATTTATATTGTACCTCGTATATGTTGTACCACATATTTACTGTACCACGTGGATATTACACCACGTGCATCTTCTACCAGGTGTGTTATATATCTATAATATTGTTCATTTACTTTCTGTACCACTTGTATGTTGTCCAGTCACCTGTATACGTTGTATGTTGTCCAGTCACCTGTATACGTTGTATGTTGTCCAGTCACCTGTTGTACCAGATGTATGGTGTTATGCTGCCGGTTGTACCACGTGTATGTCGTGTATGTTATTCACCAGCATTTGTTCCAAGTGTGTGCTGTTGAGCCACCTGTTGTACCATATGTTATGTCCAGCCACTTGGACATATGGTACTACGTGTATGTTGTCCAGCCAAATGTTGTACCACGTGTACATTGTTTAACCACCTGTTGTACCTCGTGTATGTTGTCCAGTCACCTGTTGAACCCCGTGCATGTTGTCCAGTCACTTGTTGTACCACGTGCATGTTGTCCAGTCACCTGTTGTACCCCGTGTATGTTGTCCAGTCACCTGTTGTACCTCGTGTACGTTGTCCAGTCACCTGTTGTACCACGTGCATGTTGTCCAGTCACCTGTTGTACCCCGTGTATGTTGTCCAGTCACCTGTTGTACCTCGTGTACGTTGTCCAGTCACCTGTTGTACCCAGTGTATGTTGTCCAGTCACCTGTTGTACCTCGTGTACGTTGTCCAGTCACCTGTTGTTCCCCGTGTATATTGTCCAGTCACCTGTTGTACCCCATGCATATTGTCCAGTCACCTGTTGTACCCCGTGTATGTTGTCCAATCGCCTGTTGTACTTCATATAAGTTGTCCAGTCACCAGTTGTACCCCGAGTATGTTGTCCTCACCTGTGTACTTGTGTATGTTTCAGTCACCTGTGATATGTTCTGTCACCTGTGTATATTGTTCTGTCACCTGGTGTACTTATGTTCTGTCACCTGTTGTACTTATGTTCTGTCACCTGTTGTACTTATGTTCTGTCACCTGTGTACTTATGTTCTGTCACCTGGTGTACTTATGTTCTGTCACCTGGTGTACTTATGTTCTGTCACCTGGTGTACTTATGTTCTGTCACCTGGTGTACTTATGTTCTGTCACCTGGTGTACTTGTGTTATGTTCTGTCACCTGGTGTACTTTTGTTCTGTCACCTGGTGTACTTTTGTTCTGTCACCTGGTGTACTTATGTTCTGTCACCTGGTGTACTTATGTTCTGTCACCTGGTGTACTTATGTTCTGTCACCTGGTGTACTTGTGTTATGTTCTGTCACCTGGTATACTTGTGTTATGTTGTTCCATCACCTGGTGTACTTGTGATATGTTGTTCCATCACCTGGTGTACTTTTGTTATGTTGGACCATCACCTGGTGTACTTGTGTTATGTTGTTCCATCACCTGGTGTACTTGTGTTATGTTGTTCCATCACCTGGTGTACTTGTGTTTTGTTGTTCCATCACCTGGTGTACTTTGTTATGTTCCATCACCTGGTGTACTTGTGTTATGTTGTCCATCACCTGGTGTACTTGTGTTATGTTGTTCCATCACCATGTGTACTTGTGTTATGTTGTTCCATCACCTGGTGTACTTGTGTTATGTTGTTCCATCACCTGGTGTACTTGTGTTATGTTGTTCCATCACCTGGTGTACTTGTGTTATGTTGTTCCATCACCTGGTGTACTTGTGTTATGTTGTTCCATCACCTGTGTACTTGTGTTATGTTGTTCCATCACCTGGTGTACTTGTGTTATATTGTTCCATCACCTGGTGTACTTGTGTTATGTTGTACCATCACCTGGTGTACTTGTGTTATGTTGTACCATCACCTGGTGTACTTGTGTTATGTTGTACCATCACCTGGTGTACTTGTGTTATGTTGTACCATCACCTGGTGTACTTGTGTTATGTTGTACCATCACCTGGTGTACTTGTGTTATGTTGTACCATCACCTGGTGTACTTGTGTTATGTTGTACCATCACCTGGTGTACTTGTGTTATGTTGTTCCATCACCTGGTGTACTTGTGTTATGTTGTTCCATCACCTGGTGTACTTGTGTTATATTGTTCCATCACCTGGTATACTTGTGTTATATTGTTCCATCACCTAGTATACTTGTGTTATGTTGTTCCATCACCTGGTGTACTCGGGTTATGTTGTTCCATCACCTGGTGTACTTGTGTTATGTTGTTCCATCACCTGGTGTACTTGTGTTATGTTGTTCCATCACCTGGTGTACTTGTGTTATGTTGTTCCATCACCTGGTGTACTTGTGTTATGTTGTTCCATCACCTGGTGTACTCGGGTTGTTTGGTTGCTAATAACACTAAAGACTATCATATATTACTGTCAAAAATAACATCTGTTAGAGTTGACGGTGAAATATGACGTTCGTCTCTGGATATTAACATTTTTTTTATGGATCTGCTGCTAGTTTTCCCTGCTGTTTTTTCTACAGGAAAAATCATATATTCGTTAACGCATTTACTTCACCTATTACGCATTAATATCTTTAATAACATCAGTATACGAGGTAAGATTTGAATGTTATACAGTGGACCCCCGGATTACGTACAGCTCCAAACTCGAACAATTATGTAAGTGTATTTTTGTAAGTGCTTTTGTAAGTGTATTTTTGGGGGTCTAAAAGGACTAATCTTATTTACATTATTCCTTATGTGAACAAATTCGTTCGGTAACGGAACTTGAACAGCATTCTGGAACGAAATAATGATGTAATCCGGGGGTCCACTGTATTTTTATTTGCATGTTTCTTAGGTTAATTAGATCCCCTTCGTAATTAAGTAATCTAAACCATACCACGGGTCAGTCTCAAAACTCCAGACCGTCGCGTAAGCCACTGGGCCAGCTGGCTACAACAAGATTCATCCAACTAGGTATATTTCTACACCATAGGAAGGTTAGCATAGGCACCACTGTGTCCACAAATGCAAGTTTTTACAGACGAATCTCCCGCTAGCATGGCCGTGACGAACTCTAGCTCAAGTCCCCTCAAAGCCGTCAACATGTTAACGGCTTTGAGGGGACATGGTTATATATGGCACATGGTTATATATGACACATGGTTATATATGACACATGGTTATATATGACAAATTGTTATATATGACACACGGTGACATGGTATCCCGGCCTGTGACCAGACTTCTCTTCCGGCCTCCTGATCAAGCAGGCTCTTGCTGCCCATGGTCAACAAAGCATCACAACTTACTTATCACCAAGTGCAAGAAAACTGTCCTGTTTTCTTTCCAAGATTTCTTCCTTCACTTGTCTTGTCACTGGTGATGGAAGCCTCACCACGGATGCTGTCACAGTCTTTACTAATTGCTTCTCACTGAATGTATTGTACAAGTTGTTTTGGTGGTGTGCATATTTGGATCCTGGATTACCATATTCTCCATGTATGTATGTATAATATATATATATATATATATATATATATATATATATATATATATATATATACATATATATATATATATATATATATATATATATATACATATATATATATATATATATATATATATATATATATATATATATATAATATATATATATATATATATATATATATATATATATATATATATATATATATATATATACATATATATATATATATATATATATATATATATATATATATATATATATATATATATATATATATATATATATATATATATATATATATATATATATATATATATATATAAACACGGCCGTCTCCCACAGGTATATATCAACATATATATCAACAGATATATATCAAGAGATATATATCAACAGGTATGTATCAACAGATATATATCAACAGGTATATATCAACAGATATATATCAAGAGATATATATCAACAGGTATGTATCAACAGATATATATCAACAGGTATGTATCAACAGGTATATATCAACAGTTATGTATCAACAGGTATATATCAACAGGTATTAGGATTATTTGACTCTCTCTAGTCCCTGAACAATGTGTGTGTGTACATTTGCCTGCCGGTTGTGACATGTCTCCTGTCTTGGAAGTCAAGGAAAGAAGAACATTACAGACTGGAGAGAGTAAGTGATGTGAGTAGCAGCCTTAAGTTCTCTTGCTTTCAGAATTACCAACATTGAACCTCCCCTTTCTTACTTTTCTAGAGGTGCGATTGTGTCACTGTATTTTCTGAGATGTTGTTTCACATGACATTATTTTATTACATGACTTGTAAGTGTTACTTTCCTTAAGTTCTTCGTTCCTGTATTTCAGCACTTGAGAGTTGTGATAATTAAGCATCTAGTGTTCTACGTATTTTAAGTTTGTTCACTGGGGATACTTCATTATTCTGGTGTGGCATCCATCATTTATCAGTCTATTCTGCAATTATTTTACCATTAGTGAGAAAATGCACGCTCGGAATGTTCCAACAATCCCAGCGCTACCAGACGTAAGCCTCATGTTATATTAATTTCGTTTTCGTTGAAATTGATAATATTCTCTATTAGGTTCTAACTTGACCTAATTGACAATAAAAAAGATAACAAATTCCTTGCGATTTCGAGTGCGCAGAAATGCGTGAGGGACAGTCCGCACGAAACTGGCACTCCAAACTGAAGGACTAGTGCCAAGATGGTATCAACTTTGCAAAGCAGGAAGAGAGTGCTTTGATAATTATTCAGACAAATATGTACGAAGTTGCATGTGTAGTGGGGTGATACTGATCTTACATGATACACAAGTATTATTGTTATAACCACCCAAGTTTCAATAACCATTTTAGCCATGAGATACTAAAGAGAATTATGACTTTGTGACACACTTATGTTAGTGTGTGTGACACTTATATTAGTGTGTGTGACACTTATGTTAGTGTGTGTGACACTTATGTTAGTGTGTGTGACACTTATGTTAGTGTGTGTGACACTTATGTTAGTGTGTGTGACACTTATGTTAGTGTGTGTGACACTTATGTTAGTGTGTGTGACACTTATGTTAGTGTGTGTGACACTTATGTTAGTGTGTGTGACACTTATGTTAGTGTGTGTGACACTTATGTTAGTGTGTGTGACACTTATGTTATGTGTGTGACACTTATGTTAGTGTGTGTGACACTTATGTTAGTGTGGTGACACTTATGTTAGTGTGTGTGACACTTATGTTAGTGTGTGTGACACTTATGTTAGTGTGTGTGACACTATTAGTGTTATTAGTGTTTGGACATTAGAGTGATGGAACGAAATAAATGACTTGAGAGTGTATAAACTTAGTTGAGGGAAGGCGGGTAGGGGTCGGCCTAGAAGGTTGGACAAGGGGTAAGGAGTTTGTGTGCGAGCTTTGTTAGTGTGTGTGACACTTATGTTAGTGTGGTGACACTTATGTTAGTGTGTGTGACACTTATGTTAGTGTGTGTGACACTTATGTTAGTTGTGTGACACTTATGTTAGTGTGTGTGACACTTATGTTAGTGTGTGTGACACTTATGTTAGTGTGTGTGACACTTATGTTAGTGTGGGTGACACTTATGTTAGTGTGTGTGACACTTATGTTAGTGTGTGTGACACTTATGTTAGTGTGTGTGACACTTATGTTAGTGTGTGTGACACTTATGTTAGTGTGTGTGACACTTATGTTAGTGTGGGTGACACTTATGTTAGTGTGGGTGACACTTATGTTAGTGTGTGTGACACTTATGTTAGTGTGTGTGACACTTATGTTAGTGTGTGTGACACTTAGTGTTAGTGTGGTGACACTTATTTACCTTAGTGTGTGTGGCACTTATGTTAGTGTGTGTGACACTTATGTTAGTATGGGTGACACTTATGTAGGTGTGAGACACACTTACGTCACAGTGTTGCACACTTCTGTCTTAGATGTCACAATACTTTATTTACGACACAGCGAAAAGTCACACTGAATAAGCTATCAACCAACACTTAACCTTACCTGGACATCTGCAACAGCCCAGCTGACAGACTCACCAGATCGTAATGACACGATTGCAAACAAACCATACCATGGGCTGGGATAGAACCCGCGGTCAGAGTCATAAAACTCCAGACCGACGCTCTAGCTGACAGAGCAACGATAGTGTTGATAAACCTGTTGAGTGTAACTCATTATTCCACTCAGCGTAAATCAATGTGACAATCACGAAATTAATTAATATATTTCATAGTTGTAAATATCACCAAAGTAAATATAGCTCGATGTTACTTGATTAATTACGAAGAATTTTTTTTTTGGGGGGAGGGGTCCATTTCTTGTTTATACACAAAAGTATATGAGTACACAGGCCTGTGTTTTCGATAACAAGTTTTTTTTAGTAGTATATTTTGTTTCTCCGATTGTCACCTCCCATGAAACAAGACTCTGCTTGCCACCAAACCTTACACACACGCAACATACACACACATGCACAACATACGCATAACATGCACAACATATATACAACATGTACAAAATGCACAGCATACACACAACATGCACAATATACATGCACAACTTACACACATGCACTTACATACAACATGCACAAAACACACAAACATGCACACAACATGCACAACTTACACATATTTTGCATATACACACAACATACGCTCAGCATACACACAAAATACGCACAACATACGTATTGCATACACACATGCACACAACATACGCTCAGCATACACACAAAATACGCACAACATACGTATTGCATACACACATGCACACAACATACGTACAGCACACACAACATACGTACAACACACACAACATATACACAAGACATGCACACAAATGCAGAACTTACAACATATGCTCAACATACACACAGCATGCACAACATATACATAACATATGCACAACATGCATACAACATATTGATAACATGCACAACGTACGCACAACATGCACACAATATGAACACAGCATACACCATATGCACAACATACTCAGATGTGCACAGCATACACCATATGCACAACATACTCAGATGTGCACAGCATACACACAACATTTTCGCAACATGCCCACAACATATACAGTAATGTGCATATTAATTGGGACAGTAATGAAATAAGACATTTATGTTTAAAATTAATGTTTATTTGAAAAATGCTCGGCAATGATATGACAGATAACTGATTTAATAAGAGATGTGACTTATGTTTGCATTTACAAGCATTGCTACAAGCTGCGGTATAGAATCGACAAGTGTTGAACACATTTTGGTAAGTTCTTCGCCGTGGTACCAGGTCCTAATAACAGCAGCAATTAGCTTCACATCTGAACAGTTGTGTTTCGTGATCCTGCGTCTGGTTATTGACCTGAGATTCTCTATTGGGATGAAGTCAGGAGAGTTTCCAGGTCAGTTTAAAAGGTTTATCCAACTCACTTCAAAGAATGTCAGCATTTTTCTGGAAGTGTGGCATGGAGCAAGATCCTGCTGGAAAATGGCTTCTCCATTAGGTAAGTCTCTATCTACAATGTAAATGAGTTGCCAGGATTGCCTTGTATTTGACGCTGTTCGTCGTTTCCTCAACAATAACAAGTCGTCCAGGGCCTTGAGCAGTAAAACTACCCAAGAATATCTTCTTAGGTGGATGTTTTGGTGCTTGTTGAATGTGTCCATTCCGAAGAGGTTCACCTTTGCTCCGTCTCACTACCGCTGAACTATACCCATGTACTTCAAAATGCGCCTCATCTGAAAATATAACCTTTCTCTATTCATTTGTCGTCCATCCCTTATGATCTAGTGCTCACTGCAGCCGTTTTTTCTTCATAGCAGCAGTCAATAATGGTTTCTTTACCGGCTTTCTGGAAGTTGTGCCAACTTCAGGATTCCTTCGTCTAACAGTTGAATCAATATTTACGCCAGCTAAAGCCAAATCTCTCTGTAGATCTTTGCTTGTTTTCTTGGGAGCCTTCACACTATTTCTTATGATAACCTTATCATCGTGAGGTGTTGTCTTGAGTTTTCTTCAAAATTTTCATCGACGTTGCGCTCCACAATCACCAGTGTTATCTCTCTTGAGAATACAATCAACAGTTGACTTTGCTATGCTCAAATTTTCGGCGATTTGTCTGATAATCAAGTCAGCAAGTTTCTAAGAGCTACAATACTTGCATGCTTCCTAGGTGTAACATCCATCAGGAATTTCAGCAGTAATCATGAACTGAAAGGGAGAATTTGGTGAAACCACATTCACTCATGGAGCATGCTTGCAGGAATAGCCTTACAGAACAACAGCTGTTGTAGCACTGAGGAGAGTCGCAGGGTAACACCACAGATGGATGGTTGTAGCAAACTCTTCTGAAAAGAAAAGAACCCAAACTACATTAATTTAGCTGGAGACTAAGACATATTGTGAGATAATCATAAAATTTACTTTTGTTCCAATTAATTTACACACTACTGTACACAAAATATAACATGCACACAACATACAGCATACGCACAACATACATACAAAATCCTCAGTGTATAACTTATACACAGTATATACACAAAATGCCCACAACATACAAAAATTACATTAACAAAACATACACACCTTACACAATATAAGCACAACATACGTGCAACATACACGCAACATACAAGCAGTATACAAATATACACACAACATACAACAGTAAATACATTACTCGCATACTACATACATATTACATTCACAAAACATACGTTCAATATACACGGTACATATAATCTACATACTGTATACACGGTACATAAACACTGACACAAATTACACACAACATATATAAAACATACACACAACAAAAGTGCAACATACAAACATGCAACGAAGATATATACACACAACATGCACATGTCTTACACACAACAAGTGCACTACATATACACTATACACATCCAAAATGCACATCATACGCACAACATGCAACATACTCACTACATACGTATTACATACACACAACATATACGCACCATATGCACTACACACTTCGGTCAAACAACTGCACACAGCATACTGTACACTCAACATACATACAACATACACCCTACATATAAAGAACTTACTTAATGCACACAACATGCACCCAACATACAGTGACATCCGTACTGTATTCATACCATGGAAATACAACAAACACATAACATACTCAGCAATCATTCAACAAAGACACAACATACTCCATAAACACACCAACATACTCATACGAACATACAACATACGTACAACCTACAAACGTAATACATACACACTACATACAATATATACACACTGAATACACACTACATACACACAATACGTACACAATATACCTATTACATACACACTACATATACAACTTACATGCACCCAACTCATACCATACACACAAAGTATACAGCATATACACAACATACACATTACCTACACACCATTATCTCTACAAGCACATTACATACACGCAACACATATACACATTATATACACGTAACATGTGTACAGCACATTCACAATATACATACAGCATATATATACTACATACGCACAACACACACAAAGCCTATACACACATTACACACTACATACACACAACATACACAACATACATTACCTACCAGGAGCTGTGACTCGACCCCTGCAACCACAACTAGGTGAGTACATACAACATGCACAACATACACACAACATGCATAACATACAGACAGCATGCACAACATACCCACAACATGCACAACATACACACAGCATGCGCAACATACACACAACATGCACAACATACACACAGCATGCACAACATACACACAGCATGCGCAACATGCACACAACATGCAAAACATACAGACAGCATGCGCAACATACACACAACATGCACAACATACACACAACAAGCACAGCATACACACAGCATGTACAACATACACACAACATGCACAACATACACACAACATACACGCAACATGCACAACATACAGACAGCATGCACAACATACAGACAGAATACACACAGCATGCACAACATACACACAACATGCATATGTTGTATGTTGTCAATTTGTTGGGAATATTACATATTTGTTGTGTGTATGTAGTGTGTATTGTATACATATGCTTTGCGTATGTTATGAACTAAGGTTCTTTGGTAGACAATATGAGGAAAGTAACAGTAGTAATTAATATTACTGATCATGAGAGGTAGAGGAGGATAGGAGAGGAGTGAGAGAGGGAGGATAGGAGAGGAGTGAGAGAGGGAGGATAGGAGAGGAGTGAGAGAGGGAGGATAGGAGAGGAGTGAGAGAGGGAGGATAGGAGAGGAGTGAGAGAGGGAGGATAGGAGAGGAGTGAGAGAGGGAGGATAGGAGAGGAGTGAGAGAGGGAGGATAGGAGAGGAGTGAGAGAGGGAGGATAGAAGTATACCTAGACGGAGGGATGAAGGCGTACAAATACTCACTACAAATTAACAGGTTAGGTAAGCTTCGTCTTAGTCTTATGATGATCTCCAACTGGAGCTTTTGGTCATGTGACCGAGCCCTTTAGCTGGCTTACCAGTCCACCCCTTTAAAAATTAAGATTATTAATAATCTACAAAAAGTATTCCATCACTGAGGTTCAAATTAAACACATTTGAAGAGCATCTTGGGCTGGGTGTAGGTTCTTGCAGTGACAGCCGCCCACCACGACACATCAAACCATACCACGGCTGGGGTTCGAACCCGCGGTCAGAGAGTCTCAAAACTCCAGACCGTCGCGTTTTTTTTTTGGACATATCTTTTTAAATGTTACTCTAAGATACTT
Organism: Cherax destructor; assembly: GCA_009830355.1. Taxonomy (NCBI): domain Eukaryota; kingdom Metazoa; phylum Arthropoda; class Malacostraca; order Decapoda; family Parastacidae; genus Cherax; species Cherax destructor. The sequence goes on from WNWK01005840.1 coordinate 27,521, forward strand.
AATATTGTGTAAAAAAGTTCTTGAGTCAACATAATGACTGTTGTAGCAGTTTTACTAGAGTGTGTGTACTAGTGAGAGTTACAAATGCGACATCTATAAGTACAGACATCTCTATCAAAAAATAATAGAAGATGAGCCTATTGATCCCTGCCTATCATCCAGCATATTTCTGGCTTTGTAAGAGTTCCTCGGTGGGAAGGCAACACCAATTACCCTCTACCATATTAAGCTTTTCATGGCGCGTTGAAGTCAAGTTGTTCCCCTCATAGTATTTGACAAGTTCTTTTTCTTAATAGGATTTTGTGAACTGTATTTTGGTTGGATGAATACTTACCAACAAACAAAAGTTTGAGAACTTGGCCTGGTGGCTGAAGCTCTCGATTCACACGGCGAGTGTCCGGGTTCGATTCCCTGTGAGGGTAGAAACATTGGGCGTATTTCCTTACACCGGTTGTCTATGTTCACCCATCAGTAAAATGGGTACCTGGGTGTTAGTCGACTGGTGTGGGTCGCATCCTGGGACAAAACTGACCTAATTTGCCCGAAATGCTCAGCATAACAAGCGGCTTTCTATATAGTAGTATGTCATTGATGTCAGCTAGGACTGTATACCTTGTACATGTACTTGTAGTAAATAAAGATATTATTATTAATGTAAAAGTAATAATGCTGGAATTAAGTTCCTAAAGACCAGAGCAACATTGTCCACCAGTCAGTAGAGTGACTGTAATATATGATTCATCCACAACGTGTCTTGGGACAAAAAAAATATCTTCTTTTCACGATGTTTTATCGTCTTTTTTACGTCTTATTTCTTTGCAGATGTTTTCCAGTTTGATAAATATTCTCTTGAACACAAGCATTGCCAGGGATACCAGGGATGGAAGAGACACCAGGGATAGCAGGGATACCAGGGATGATAGGGATACCAGGGATAGTACAGATACCAAGGATGACAGGAATACCAACGATGGTAGGGATATCAGGGATGATAGGGATATCAGGGATGTTAGGGATACCAGGGATGACAGAGATTCCAGGAGTGACACGAATACCAGGGATACCAGGGACACCAGGGATGGTAGAGACACTAGGGATAGCAGGGATACCAGGAATGGCAGGGATATCAGGGATGGCAGAAATACCATGGAAGGCAGGGATGACAGGAATGCCAGGTATAGTAGATACCAGGGATGGCACGGATACCAAGTGTGATAGGGATACCAGGGATAGTAGAGATATCAGGGATGACAAGAATGCCAGGGATGGTAGGGATATCAGGGATGTTAGAGATACCAGGGATAGCAGAGATGCCAGGGGTGGCATTGCTACCAGGGATTGTAGAGATACCAGGGATGGCAGGGCTACCCGGGAGGAAGGGATACCAGGGATGGTAGGGATACTAGGGATGGCAGGGATACCAGTGATATCAGGGACATCAGGGATGGTAAAATTACCAGGGGTAATAAGGATACCAGGGATGGTAGAGATACCAGGGATATCAGAGATACCAGGGATGGTAGAGATACCAAGGATGTCAGGGATACCAGGGATGGTAGAGATACCAGGGATGACAGGGATACCAGGGATGGCAGAGATAGCAAGGATGGTAGAGATACCAGGGATGCCAGAGATAGCAAGGATGACAGGGATACCAGGGATGGCAGGAATGGTAAAGAAGGCAGGGTTGGCATTGATGCCATGGAAGGTAGATTTGCCAGAGTGACAGGAATGACAGGGATGGTAGTTATACTAGGAATGGTAGGGATACCAGAGATGGCAGGGATACAAGGGATACTATGGATGAAAAGGATACCAGGTATGGTAGGGATACCAAGTATGGCAGGGATACCAAGGATGGTAGGTATTCTAGGATACCAGGATGGAAGGAATACAGGTGATACCAGGGATGGCAGGGATACAAGGGATGGTAGAGATACCAAGGATAGCAGGGATACAAGGGATGACAGGAAAGATAAGGAAGGCAGGGTTGGCAGGGATGCCATGGAAGGTGGGTATGCCAGAGTGACAGGAATGACAGGGATAATAGTTATACTAGGAATGGTAGGGATTTCAAGGATGGCAGAGATGGCAAGGACACCAGGGATGGTAGGGATACCAGGTATGGCAGGGATACTAGGGATGGCAAGGATAGCAGGGATGGTAGGAATACCAGGGATGACAGAAATACCAGGGATGGCAGGGGTACCATGGATGACAGGGATACCAAGGATGGCAGGGATACCAGGGATAGTAGAGATACCAGGGATGGCAGGGATACCATGGATGGTAAGTACACCAGAATGGCAGGGATGGTAGTTATACTAGGAATAGTAGGGATGACAGGGATACCAGGGATGGCAGGGTTGCCAGGGATGGTAGAGATACCAAGTTTACTAGGAATGGCAGGGATGCCAGGATGGCAGGAATACCAGGGATGATAGATGCCAGAGATGGCAGGGATACCAGGGATGACAGGGATACCAGGGATGGCAGGGTTGCCAGGGATGGTAGAGATATCAAGTTTACTAAGAATGGCAGGGATGCCAGGGATGGTAGATACCAGGGTTACCAGGAATAGCAGGGATACCAGGAATGACAGGGATACCAGGGATGGTAGAGGTACCAGGGATGGCAGGGATAGCAGGGATGGTGGGGATGGCATGGATGCCATGGATGGTAGGTATGCCAGAATGGCAGTGATGGTAGTTATATGAGGAATGGTAGGGATACCAGGGATGGCAAGGATACCAGGGATGACAGGGATAGGAGGAATACCAGGGATGGTAGCGATACCAGGAATGGTAGCGATACCAGGGATGATAGGGATACCAGGGATGATAGGGATACCAGGGATGATGGGGATAACAGGGATGTAAGTAAGTTCAGGTATACACAAATACATTTACAAAGATTATCATACATAGCAGCATATGTGTAGAGAACCTAGGATAACCCAAAAAGTCAGAGTGATTTATTTCCATTGGGGTCCTTTAAAGATTTATGCCAACAGCATTTGGTGTTCCCAGGCGGTCACCCATCCAAGTACTAACCAAACCCAACGTTGCTTAACTTCGCTGATCGGACGATAGGAGGGATAGGAGGGATACCAGGGATGGTAGCGATACCAGGAATTGTAGCGATACCAGGGATGGCAGGGTTATCAGGGATGGTAGGGATACCAGTGTATAACCTGTTGGGTATATATTAACACCACCAACCACTGTAATTGATATAAATAATGGCATGCGGTGTTGGCAGCAGTGTTTATCCGGAGGGAGGAAGGAAGATGAAGATGTTGTCTCTAATTCATCGGCTTGTACAAGCAGCATCCGTCTCTCAACAAGTTCTCTTGATATCGTGTCTGCTATTCTCAGCATCCAGACACAGGTACAAGCAGAATTCAAGCCCAAATACTCTGGATTTCCTCGGGAAATCTTGGCAGCGTCACGTGAGCCCACAGCATCCCAGGCTATGTCTAAATCACGTGTTCAGCGTCAGTTGTATGTGACGGCTATTTCAGTATGCCGGAGGTGAGTTTTTTGGTTGCGTCCATGGTGGTAGAGTCCACCCTGGGCTGCACATGTGTATATGGGTGAGGAAGGCGGCAGGCGGATGCTGGCCTCACCTTACGCCACCACGCTCCCACCATCTCCACTCGCTCTTACTTCCTCTATGCTGTTTCTCTTTGAATTCCTGGCCAGAGCTGTGTATCCGAGTGCCCAGGTGCCGCGTGTGGATAAAGCCACGTGGATCTACAAGCCATGTGGATCAGCAAGCTGCGTGGATCAGCCGTGTGAGTTGCCAGGCCGTTTGGATAATCATGCCATATGTCCAAAGCCACATGTTGTCCATGCCTCTTCAAGCCAGATGTTCAAGCCATATGCTGTTGTCTGCTGGTTGACGTCACCCCAGGACATCACCTCTCGACGTCATGGGCCTACTGGCCCATGCAAGGCAGGTCCAAGTCACCTACCGGCTTAAGCCGGGGGTCCTGATCAGCAAAATTCATACAGCTATGAGGGTGCCTTTACCAAATTCAACTTCAACAAGAAAATCATCTGGGACCAGGTAAACCATGTTCTAAATGAAACATGTTGGTAAGATATCTTAAATAACATGGGCCCTAACCAGTGCCTTGAAAAGATCAACTTCCTGGTAGCTGAAGTATGTTCAAGGCGTAGTTCCCTAAGAAAAAAGAAGAAAAGAAGTAAACTGGAGAGAGAAAGATGCTCCCTCTACAGGAGAAGGCGAAGAATCACTGAGCTCCTCAAGAAAGCTAAATTATCTGAAACACGGAAGGAAGCGCTAACCAGGGAAGTGGAAAATAATGAGCTTAAGTTAAAGGACTCATACAGGATCCAGGAGAGACAAGAAGAGATAAAAGCAATTAGTGAAATTGAAAGAAATTTGAAATATTTCTTTTCATATGTCAAAAACAAGGCAAAAACCACTTCTAGTATAGGGCCCCTGCTCAGACAAGACGGATCCTACACAGATGACAACAAAGAAATGAGTGAGATAGTGAAATCTCAATATAACTCTGTGTTTAGCGAACCACTAATCAGTCTAAAGATAGACAAACCAAATAATTTTTTCAATATATGCCAAATTTCTTACATAACCCTAACTCCAATAGACTTTGAGAAAGCCATTGACAACATGCCCATGCACTCAGCCTCAGGTTGAGGGAACAACAGTGTGAAGCTTGTGTTGAGGGAACAACAACAGTGTGAAGCTTGTGTTGAGGGAACAACACTGTGAGTGTTGAGAACAACACGTGAAGCTTGTGTTGAGGAACAACAACAGTGTGAAGCTTGTGTTGAGGAACAAAAAGGAAGCTGTTGAGGAACAACAGTGTGAAGCTTGTGTTGAGGGAACAACAACAGTGTGAAGCTTGTGTTGAGGAACAACACCTGTGTGAAGCTTGTGTTGAGAGAACAACACCAGTGTGAAGCTTGTGTTGAGGGAACAACACCAGTGTGAAGCTTGTGTTGAGGGAACAACACCAGTGTGAAGCTTGTGTTGAGGGAACAACAGTGTGAAGCTTGTGTTGAGGGAACAACACCTGTGTGAAGCTTGTGTTGAGGAACAACAGTGTGAAGCTTGTGTTGAGGAACACCAGTGTGAAGCTTGTGTGAGGAACAACAAGTGTGAAGCTTGTGTTGAGGGAACAACACCAGTGTGAAGCTTGTGTTGAGGGAACAACACCAGTGTGAAGCTTGTGTTGAGGGAACAACACCAGTGTGAAGCTTGTGTTGAGGGAACAACACCAGTGTGAAGCTTGTGTTGAGGGAACAACACCAGTGTGAAGCTTGTGTTGAGGGAACAACACCAGTGTGAAGCTTGTGTTGAGGGAACAACAACAGTATGAGGCTTGTGTTGAGGGAACAACACCAGTGGTATTGTTTCTTATACGCAAAAAAATTAATAGGCACTATCCTGGACCTAAGCTGCATCAGCCATTAAATACTGAATCCGTTTAGAATATGTAACCTGAAATTTATTTAACGTAATGTTGGGAATATGGGTTTAAGAACTGGTCACAGAGCAATGTTTGTGTACCGTAACGAGAGTCAGAGTTTTAGAACCACTGGCAAATTCTCAAACTCTGACTCTCGTTATGGTACACAAGCAGTGAAATTTTGAAGCCGATTGGACGAGGCGTTCTCGAGTTAAGAGCGAAATGAAAAGGAAAAGTTTGAGGAAGAAAAACAAAATCAGATAGCCTTAAGGTTCCCCCTTCGAGGATATCAGATAATACATGATAACAAGCCTGTGTCCCGTGTACTTAATATAACATTTTTACCTCACAATTTATTAATTTAAATCCAGCACTAAAGTATTGATATAAAAAGAGAATCACGCAAAAATCTCAAGACTTTCACAAGTGTAAAGTGTTCAAGTCACACGACCCTAAGATCACACAGTGCTTGTGTGTGCAGATAATGTTTAGTTGGTGAACAGATCAAGACAATGGGAGACTAAGTCCATTCCGTCGTACAAGACACTGAATCCCCAAGGCCGGTCAAATACTAAGTATGTAGACGATGCAAAATTAAAGTTCAATGAACCAAACATAATTAATTATTAACAATGCCCAAAAGAGTCAGTCAGTTTCAAGACATAGAGCCGCACGCTGTATATCTTGAGATTCATTGCACTACATACTGTATGCAAGTGAGTAATGCTTCATGTCAAAACAACTCAAGAAATAGTTGCAAGAGACCATCAATGTTATCCAGTGGCCAGGGGACCTATATCCCATCCAATAATGACACGCTTGACCGAGGGCATAAATATAATCTGGAATTGGTAATTTTATTCACACGAAAGCATGATCAAGTATGAATCACGAAATCGTAATGCTACGATTGCAAACAAACCATATGACTCTCTGACCGCGGGTTTTATCCCCACCCGTGGTATGTTTTTTTTTATGATCAGGTATTAAAAAGTGAAATGTATTTTTTTTACTCTACCATTTTGGTAAAAGAAATCTGTGGGCAATTTGGCTGTGATCAAACATTTTCGGAGCCCACCATTATTTGCAGAGTCTGTCAGGTATACTCCACTTTAGCATACAGTCTGTCCACACATGACAGATGCATCAAAATATTAAGTCTCATGTTGCTCCACAATGAACATGACCTGGTGCTGATATCTCTCAGATTATCTTCAATCATGATATGGCGCAGATACTAAGTCCACACTAATATAATGTAAGATATATGTTGGTAAGAGTATAGCAATGTTTCATGGATACTCTGAACAAAGTTAAGACTGACAAATCTTCCTCTGAGAGACTGTGCTCAGTAATTCAATTAAAACGAGTCCACACAATAGATATAGGCTCGAGACACACCACTGCTCAGAAATTCTAAATCTCAAAACGATATTGTAAAAATTTTTGTGTGGAAATAGATCAAGTGTTCACATCCTTCCCCGTTGGCAGCACATCGCCAACCGAGATCTCTGGATCAGTGCAGAAACTGGTGGTGAAATCTGCACTTTGAAGTTTACCAAATCGTAGACACTCCCTACCACTCATTATGCTACAAGTTAGTGCTACGAGGCAGCAAGCCATCACGCCTCAATGTTAGTTCCCACACAATCCTGCCTCACACAGTAAGTTAGTGCTACGAGGCAGCAAGAACAATCACCCTGCCTCACACAATAATTAGTGCTACGAGGCAGCAAGAACAATCACCCTGCCTCACACAGTAAATTAATGCTACGAGGCAGCAAGCACCATCACCCTGCCTCACACATAAATTAAGTGCTACGAGGCAGCAATCACCTTCCAAGTTGCGAGGCGCAGAACAATCCTGCCTCACACAGAATTAAGCGGGCAGCAGAACATACCTGTAAATTGCTACGAGGCAGCAAGACAATCACCCTGCCTCACACAGTAAATTAGTGCTACGAGGCAGCAAGCACAATCACCCTGCCTCACACAGTAAATTAATGCTACGAGGCAGCAAGCACCATCACCCTGCCTCACACAATAGTTAGTGCTACGAGGCAGCAAGCACAATCACCCTGCCTCACACAGTAAATTAATGCTACGAGGCAGCAAGCACAATCACCCTGCCTCACACAGTAAATTAATGCTACGAGGCAGCAAGCACAATCCCCCTGCCTCACAATTAAAAAAATAAAAACACAAATAGTAGAGATAATTATAAGAAAGGGTCTATACTTAGTTAATCTCAGGTAAAGACAATATAAGACAATGTAACTGTTATAGAAACAATACTAACAGGAAGCAATATCTAAATAACAAAAAAGAAAACATCAAATAATGTATAAATGAACTGTCCAGTGTATATTTGTGTGTGTAAGATTTAGAGCGAGAGAGAGAGAGAGAGAGAGAGAGAGAGAGAGAGAGAGAGAGAGAGAAGAGAGAGAACCCATGTGTTTCCATGGGATTGCAAGTATACCAGAGAGCAGAAGACCTTTCAAGAAAGAGTGAGAGCCAGAGTGTTATCACTGTGGATCATCAAAGCAGTTGAAATGTATTTACATTGGCTCTCGGTCCCATCCTGGGCTCCATGATGAGGCTTTCCCAGTCCAGGTGATGATAACTTGCTAGAGTGCTGTGTCAACACGGCTCGTCACACACTTTATATTCTACCGGGCGAATTGTTCCTTACCTTTCAGTGTTATGATGATCTTTGGACCTGTGTCTACTAGGGTGTGAGATTATGAAAAAAATATGATGAAACAAAAAAAAAGAAATAAACGAAAACCCAAGACAAATTATTATTAAAAGTCCTTAAAATTTTCAGTTGCTACTGGGTAAATGATGTTTGTAGCATTGATGGCTCAATGGTTAGAGCGTCGTGGGTTTTGACTGGCTTCCTATATATATATATATCGTGCCGAATAGGCAAAACTTGTGATGTTGGCTTAAATAGCAACGCTCTTCTTGCCGAATAAGGCAAAAAAAAATTGTGTATGCAATAATTTGGCAAAAATCATTCTGAACCTAAGGAAAAAAAAATATATTTCATTGTGTTTGTTTATTATTAAATTATTGAAAACTTATCTAAAATATATATTAGTTGGATTAAGCTAAATAAAATTGCGTTTGTTATAATAATGTTAGGTAAGTTTCCTAAGGTTCTTTTGGTACAAAATTATTAATTTTTACATTAACATAAATGAAAAAATATATCTTTAAACGTATAAGAGAAAAATTTAGAAAGGACTTAATTTTAATTGAGTTCTTCACTGGTCAACAACCACAATGCTTCCGAGACCAGAGTTGCAATTTCCAACTAATTTTAGGTCTCTGATAATGAATATCATGGTTAAAATTATTTGTTAGCTCTACTTTTCAATATACACCTACGTGTCACAACAGGTTCCAACAGGCAGTGTGTTTCTTCGTAATGGAAGGTGATTTAGTGGGCTCCAACAATATTAATGGTCTGATGGAAGCACTTGGCATCAACTACGAACCCAGTCACTGGAGTCTGGGATGAACAATGTTCAACATCCACATCTCATTGAAACAAACAAATTTTGCTACCACCACTACACATAAAACTGGGGCTCATGAAAAACTTTGGACAAATCCGGTCATGGATTTAAGTATTTAACATCAAAATTCCCCTCACTGAGCGACGCTAAGATAAGAGAGGGAGTCTTCAATGATCCTCAGATTCGAGAGCTTCTTAAAGATGGTGACTTTGAATCAGACCTTCATGGGGAAGAGAAAGCTGCTTGGGAAGCATTCAAGTTAGTGGCGAAGTGATTTCTGGGAAACAGAAGGGAAGACAACTATGAAGAATTGGTGGAAAACGTCATCAAGGCTTACAAGAACATGGGATGTAACATGTCACTTAAAATCCACTTTTTGGACTAACATTTAGACTTTTTTCCAGCGAACTGTGGGTCAGTTAGTGACGAACATGGTGAAAAGTTTCACTAAGATATTTCAACCATGGAAAAATTGTACCAGGGCAAATGGAGCACAAGAATTCTTGCAGACTATTGCTGGACATTGGCCCACTATAAGCGTCAAGCAAAAGGCAGAGAGTAGGTACGGATTACTTTAAAACATACTGACACATATTGTATGTTATAATAAAATAATCAAATATTACATGTCTCGTATCTTTAAACCTATAGCCAATAAGCATTTGTCAAGGTGATATTTGGATTCAGGACATGAAAATACATAAGAATTAACTAATCTCATTTAAGAAGCATACAACTTTTCAAAAATTATTGACCAGTGATTTGACCAATTTTACCTAATCGGCACGACACACACACACACACACACACACACATTATATATATATATATATAATATATATATTATATATATATATATATATATTATTATTATATATATATAATATATAATATATAATATATATATAATATTTCGCCTGCTCTTGCGAATTCCTAGCATATATATATATATATATATATATATATAACAATGATAAACTTTTAGGTTCAATGTTTATCTTTTTGGGTCCCTTATTCAAAACTTTTAGGCCTCTTATTTTTCCTGGTTTACATTAATGATTTATAATTTACGTTAATAACTTTGAAGTGGGAATAAAGACACGGAGAAATAGGCATATGACATATATAAATATGCCAATTAATATATTTGGTGGGAGATAGCACTTAATTTCAGGAAGATTTAAATATGCTATTACTATGGCTGGAAATCTGGCAGATAGAGTTCAGTGTGTAAGGGTGCAAATGCTTAATTCTTGGGAATGAGAATTTGAGGTCAGCAAGTCGACTGCAAATGTGTCTTCAATTTGCTTTTCTACATAATGCCGCACGTACAGACAGTCCTCGCCAATATGGCGCTCGTTAAGGGTGCTTCGCTAACATGGCACTTTTCATTTATATTAATATTTATAATTTTCGGCGATTCAGGTGACTCCAAGATGACTCCAGCGAGTTGAAAGCTCACATGATGAAGCTCCCTTACACCCTTCAGCGGTCCTTCAATAATTACTTCTTCTAAAATGTTTATTCACTTAATAAATGATTGTATAAACATGCTTTTAGTCTTTTATATGCAGTGGCAAGTTAAGAAAACAAAAAGGCTGTGATTCGCTTTATGGCGATATGAGCTTTACGGCGGGAGTCTGGAACCTAAGTCGCCGTATTAGCAAGGTATGCCTGCCTGGTTTGTTTACCTTATTGTTAATGAAAGACGGAAATGATCAATGACTCTATACTTGATGGCCACACACACTCACATTCACACACACACACACACACACACACACACACACAGTTGGAAGTTGAAGACTCAAATGAATCATAGGGATGTTAGGAAGTATTTCTTCAGTCATAGAGTTGTCGGGAAGTGGAATAGCTTGGGAAGCGACGTAGTGGAGGCACGTTCCATACATAGGTATGATAAAGCTCACGGAGCAGGGAGCGTGACCCAGTAGCGGCCAGTGAAGAGGCGGGGCCAGGAGCTATGAATCGACCCCTGCAACCACAACTAGGTGAGTACAACTAGGTGAGTACACACACTCCACTCAAGGCTTAACCATCGACATTGGCGTCAGAGTTTCAGAACTCACCTGCCATGAGTTTAAACCCCCACCCATTTCTGTGATTTGAATATGGGTATATGCAAGTCTTATACAATTGTATTGGGAAAAGATACTACGTGCACCAAAAACCTCAATTATTGTATCAATATATTTTTCTAGGTAATGAATACTATGAGTATGATAGCAATATATTAGATATCTGGTGTATATTGATCTAAATGTTGTGATAACTGGTGTATATTCGTTAATTGTTGTATGTGATAACCGGTATATATTCTTTATCTAATTGTTGTGATAACCTGGGTATATTCGTTATCTAATTCTGATAACTGGTGTATATTCGTTATCTAACTGTGATAACGCTTCAAGCAAATTTTGGTATTTCGCTAACACTAAGGTATTATGTATATACTTGCAGATATTCTGCGCTATGTGCTATCACCTGCAAATAAACGTATATATGACAGCCCACTGAATGTATACTTAGGTGCGAGTGATGACCTATGAGGACATGCACATATGTTTGCATGTATACTGGTTTCCCACTGTTATTCTGAATACATAAATACTGATGTATGTCGCAACGAGGAGAAGGCTGGAGGCAGTGGAGATGTCATGTCTTAGGTCAATGTGTGGTGTGAATATAATGCAGAGAATTCGGAGTTTGGAAATTAGGAGGAGGTGCGGGATTACCAAAACTATTATCCAGAGGGCTGAGGAGGGGTTGTTGAGGTGGTTCGGACATGTAGAGAGAATGGAACGAAACAGAATGACCTCGAGAGTGTATAAATCTGTAGTGGAGGGAAGGCAGGTAGGGGTCGGCCTAGGAAAGGTTGGAGGGAGGGGGTAAAAGAGGTTTTGTGTGCGAGGGGCTTGGATTTCTAGCAAGCATGTGTGAGCGTATTTGATAGGAGTGAATGGAGACAAATGGTTTTTAATACTTGACGTGCTGTTGGAGTGTGAGCAAAGTAACATTTATGAAGGGATTCAGGGAAACCGGCAGGCCGGACTTGAGTCCTGGAGATGGGAAGTACAGTGTCTGCACTCTGAAGGAGTGGTGTTAATGTTGCAGTTTTATAACTGTAGTGTAAAGCACCCCTCTGGCAAGACAGTGATGGAGTGAATGATGACGAAAGTTTTTCTTTTTCGGGCCACCCTGCCTTGGTGGGAATCGGCCGATGTGTTAATAAAAAAAAAAATAATGTAGATATACATACACAAAACAAATTACAAGTAAATGACTTGCTTTGTTTTTCTTTATTCACACAATGATTGTGTTGTACTTAGGTTCACAGTTCTTGACTTCATTTACACAACAACGGTGGTGCTGTAGTTCCTTTCACAATTTCTTCCTTTATTTACACAACGTGGTGTTAAACCTTCACATTTCCTGCCTCCGTTTACACGATGGTTATACTACAGTTACGTTTAC
>WNWK01005840.1:45000-114055 GCA_009830355.1 Cherax destructor
AATCCTTTATCCGAAATGCTTGGGACTGGAAGTGTTTCGGATTTCGGATATTTTCGGATTTTGGAATATTCGTGTATTTGTGAAACCAATCAGAAAAGATGACCCTGGTGATCCATGCCCTTTTGTTAGCATAATAATGTAGTACTGATAAGGTATTCACACTTTTAAAACAGCAAAAGACATAGGCTTTTGCCTACCACAGCAAGTTTACACTTCCACGTGCATGTTGCATTAGCACATCCCAGTTAAATCTTGGCATCCTTATCACCCGTAGCAGCTCTCTCATCAACTGGTCAATGTTGTTCTGATCAACGATGATGTCTCATCAACATTGTGGATTTGTTCAAATCTTAGATTTTCATCAGCAATAATCTTGGCAAACACATCAATGGATTTCTCTGCTGCTTCGTGATCAGCAGATACTTTATCACCACTAATCTTGAAATATATAAAGCCGAGCCTTTTCAAAAAAATTTGTAACCAGCTGCTGAATATTCATAGTTACCTTCAATATTCACTTTGTCATGATAGATTTTTGCTTGTTTCATGATCAACATTCAGTTAAGTGGCATATGCTCCGACGCTGACCAATCTACTCCATCAATACACGACTGAGATCTTCATTTTTCTCTTTATGCATTTTTTTTAATATTTTTTTCATTAACTTATGTTCACAATTTTAAGCATAAAACCTCAACAATTTATCCTGTCTCTTTAGGTGGTAGATAACAGTTGTTCCGACACCAAACTCCTCAGTCAGACACTTCACACTAACACCACTGTCAAGTTTTTACAACAACTTGACTTTCTGTGATTCAGATAAACATAAATGCTTTCTCTTTTATCTTTTCACTATTACCCATAGGCCTTTTCAACATTTTCAACAATATCTTCACAGCACAGAGCACAAAACACGCGGTAATCAGTGAGTAATTGCTTCTGGTCCTTCACGTCTTGTGCTGAATGACATTTATGCCACGTCATGTCAAGACTAAAATATTTCGGATTCTGGAATTTTGGATAAAGGGTTTTCTATGAATTAAATAGATGACAAGACATTTGGCTTTTTTTTTTTTATCTTTTTTTGCGGTAGATGACGGTCTGTTCTATTTCTTTAGAACAGGGACGGCTGACCCACATCCAGCTTTCCCCGCCAGAGACACAGTACATTTCTCGATGGGGCTAAACGGCATCCTAGCCCCCTTCCCCCATCTGGCATTTTCATAGAAACGTATCGTCATCCTTAGGGCTAAACGGCTCTATGGCCACCCCATCTATTGTGTATTTGTCATTGTATGACAAACTTCGAGGGCCTTTATCATGTAAAGTTCGATGTTTGCTGCACTTACACGAAGTTCTTTGCTTAAAATGGTGTAAGAGGCCGGAGACATCACACCACTCCACGTAACAATTACTGATCCAAAACTGATACGGTCGGGAGTTATGAGGTGCGCGTCGTCTTGTAGGGGTAAAGCAACATTGTCCAAATGCTCCTGAATACGTAGCTGTTGTGTCGCCTATCTTGCGGCTCATTGTCAGATTTGACCTGTGTCATAGTACATGGCCTTTTGTTGAAACTGATCTGCCATTGTAGTTCTACCGGAGTCACTCCCTATGCTTTCTTGAATATAAAAATGGTATATAATACCGACAAGTTAATAAGAAGACACATATGCAACAGTTATGTATCTTTATTTTGAAACGTTTCGCCTACACAGTAGACTTCTTCAGTCGAATACAGAAGAGTTAGCAGAAGCAGTAGAGATGTGAAGACAATGTAATCAGTCCATCACCCTTGAAGATGTAGTTTTGAGGTGGTCAGTCCCTCAGCCTAGAGAAGAATTTTGCTCTATAGTCTGGAACAGTGAGACTTATATACTGTCGGAAGGTGAGATGCAGTTAACTAGTAGAAGAAAGAAGGTCATCACTGAGAGAGCACGTCCCTCTGAAATCCATCCCTTCTCACTTTAAAAAGTTGTTAAAGGTGTTTTCTGTACCAAGATACCGTTCTGTTGCAGTGTCTGACAGTCCAGACACCCTGTTCTCACATCCAGCTAGTAACCATCCGAATTCCTTATCTAAGGCTATCAGGGTTTCATTTATCACTATGTTAATAAAGTATACAAGACAGGGGGACCCCCTGTTTTATGAATTTATTTATCATACCTTGTTTTCCCATAACAGTTGTAAAGGCCTCTACGTACTATGACATTATGTATTCAACAACAATGTTTGGTATGTTATGTATCTGTAATGCCCTCTGTAATGACAAGTAATTCATAGAATCATAAGTCTTCTTGACATCCAAGAACATTGCAAACAAATTCTCTATACCGCTCCTGCTTTTGCTCATGGTGGCAACCAATAACATTATATTCTGTGCTAATCCATCCTTAAGAAGGAAAGCTTTTTGTGCTGAGTGGAATGGAATCCATTCCACACATCTAGTGGCTATCATTTTGTGGAACACTCACTATGATGCTCAATATCTTAACTGGATGGTGTTGATCTGGATGTTTTGGGTTTTCTACTTTTGGTAGCGACACCGTTCTTGTTTTCCTTAGTTGTTTAAGTAGGTATCCAGCATAAAACCACATACTGAATAAATCAACCCGAAGCTGGTCTTGAATTGATTTCAAGTCATGTAATTTCCATCCATCAGAATCTGGAGCTGAAGTTGAATTAGAATCTCCGACGGCTTTCTTGTACTCTGCAGTCTTGATGGGTAACTCATCATTGGATTGTCTCTTTAACAATCCTAGACAGGAGTCCTGCAGATGCTGAGCTGGAACCGCTGCTTCTTCTGCATTGTCGATGTTCCGTCATCTGCCGTCCAGCACTATTCTTGTTGTATAATGATTGAAGGTTTTTATACAGTTGCTTGTTTTGGGTTCTCATCCCTTTTTTTGTACTGGGGTTGATCTCTCATTTTCTCTCGCAGGCCATTTTTATTTACAAACATGAACAATTCGTTAGTAATTATTTCCAGCTTCTCACAAATTTGATCTTTATTTCTTAACTCACATGAACCCCCACCCCTTGCAGGATAGACCCCACACAATTTGCAACATGTAGAATGTTCTGTAGTCTTACGCATGTGTTTGCGTATGTATGAGATGTTATTGACTTTAGTGCATGTTGTATCAATATTTGTACCATAGGTACACAGAAATTGCGTGAGTTATGCGCAATTCCATTAACATCCAACAAACCATTACCCTCAGCATCCTGCTGTAGGGCATCTAGAAAACCATTTACCACCTCAAAACCATTCTGAACTTCGGGCAACCAAAAGCTTATAGCTGTTACAATTTCTCCGACCTTTGATAGACTCTAGGGACCTATGGGAAGGAATTTCATGTATCAGCAAATTCATAGCAGCTGGAACTTGCTGGCCGGCACTTGTCACATCTTTAAAAATCTTCACTTCTGATCTTGTAAAGATATACTCCTCCTTCGTCCATTTTGACTTTACCTGAAAAGAGCTCACGGCTCTTTCCACTCCTTGATGGTGCTCATCCGGGTGCTTAGATCGTCGATATAAGGTGACGTGTGTGATAGGAGGACGCAAAGGTCCTATCACACACCTCGCACACAAAGAAGGCCCCAGAAATTCCACTGGCTATTACGCAAGAGATATACTATACAACAGGCAGAAAAAAATGCCAAGAACCCACACACAGAACTAGGATGAGACTCGCTTCCCCTTTATAATCTATAGGATTAAATTTCTAATGACAAAGTTCAGTGTGTAGAAATTTGTGCAACTTTTGCCACAGGATTGACTGTTTAGTGACACCTCACAGCCAAATCCTGTTACTGACTCCCACCTGGAGGCACCGCACGAGGAACTTAATCGTATGGACTGAGAGAGTATAAAATGCTGCACGAGATGCTGCTCGCCGAGATCATTTGACTTCAGAGAGAGCGTTATCATTACTCCCGCTGTGTAACCGCGCTTCGATGAATCTCTTCACTTTGACATTCTGGGCGATGGGCAGAAATCACATCGCATCAGCATCCATTTGTGACCGTGGCGATGCTTTGTTTTAATTACGCAGATGTATTTCTCTTGTCCATTCACGTTCCTGTATGCATAGCGATAGTCTCTTAACCCACTTTTTAAACTATCTATAAAGAAACAGAGGTAGCTAGAGTCTGGTTAGTCCAGATCACGAGGTAGTCTCCGTATAGACTATGTCTTCTGCTTTCTTTTCCCACTTCCACACAAGGCAAGAATGTATGCATGCACGCATAATCAGGAGTTCTATGATAATGTAAGAGAAGTGAAGCAGAAGAAAGGATGGGTGGACTGCACTTTCTTACTGCAAGAAGGCATTTGATATTATACCTCACCAGAGACTGGGGCAAAAACTTAAGGCGCAGGCAGAAACAACTGGGAATGTGCTCCAATGGAATGAAGAGTGCTTTAGGGAAGCTAAAAGTAATTGTTCCAGAAAAGGTGTCAGGATGGGGAAGAGTAACAAGCAAGATTCCGTAAGAATCAATATAAGGACCGGTACTGTTTCTCTTATCCATGTTTACTGATAATGTAAAATTAATGAGGACAGAGAAAAGCTACGAAGGACTCTGGACATTCTACGGGAATTGTCAAACAAGTGGTTGATGGATATCAGCCCCAAGAAATGCAAGGTTATGAAGAATAAGGAGCCAAAAGATTGTATACTGAAAATAGACTCAGGGAACAGAGGCTGCAGACCTCAGTCAAGAAGAAAGACCTAGGAGTGAGTAAAGTGCCTGGCACATCACACACACATACACACACACACAGCTTTGTGACAGGCTGGAGTTGCCACAAGTAACATAATTACAAGTACCAACAGGATAAGGTGTATCCCTAAATAGAGAGTTAAGTGCAAAGTCAGGCTAGACTAGCGAGTGATCAGTAAATAAATCATGTAGAGAGGGAAAAGAAAAATATAGTAAATAAAATCTCTTAAATAAAAAAAATACAAACAAGGAAGCAGGAAGAAATAGCACCAGCATCCAGCATACTCAGACATTGTTGATGTTGCTGGTAATAAGTCTGTGTCCAGAAAATAAGGAAGAAATGTGAATGTATAAACATTAAAAGGGATATCTTGGTAATGTGGTGAGTGACGATAATCATCTTAGTTAAAAGAAGACGAGAGGGGATTAACTGCAGTACTACATTTCAAGACAACCAGTAGACCTGATCGCTGCCAGACACCGCTGTAGGTTGCAAGTAAACCTAGTAAGTTTGTGGTGGTGAGGGTGTAAGTTTGTGGTGGTGAGGGTGTAAGTTTGTGGTGGTGAGGGTGTAAGTTTGTGGTGGTGAGGGTGTAAGTTTGTGGTGGTGAGGGTGTAAGTTTGTGGTGGTGAGGGTGTAAGTTTGTGGTGGTGAGGGTGTAAGTTTGTGGTGGTGAGGGTGTAAGTTCCTAGGCTGAGTGAATGCCACAAGCTGGAAGTGAAGGGTCCACTCTACTCTGCCAGAGCTAAGAACAGAATTATTGGATATTAATAACAAATCAACTTTGTTAATCAGCAGAGTCAAATATTCTGGTCAGCACATACAAACGAATGGGACCCCAGAGAGGAGGATGAAGAGCCAGGGAAACTGAGGAAGATTGCTCTGCATAGTAAAAATGGTAAAGCTTTGCTTGTAGCTGAGAAGAGACGCAAGGTAAGAGAAGAAATGAAGAGGACGTAGAGGTCAAGGATATGTTGATGGCCGCTGAGGGACCATTAAAGTAACAGATAATCTGAGGAAAAGAAGGTTTATGAGTAATGAAATGACACCACTGGAAATAGTTTTTCCGCAAGTTGACAGTGAGGAACAGAGCGTCTGTGTGGAGAAAATTCTCCAGTAAAGAGGGTATCTCCCAGCCCTCTGAGGGACTTAGCCCTCCCAGAAGGGGCTAATGGAGTCTTACTTCCTCATAAACAGATTAATGAAACACATATGTTTGTACCAGCTTTGCGAGACATGCTATCCTCTCCTTGCTAGAGTTCAGTTTTCATTGCAACTACAAGTGAGAGTTAAACTATAGTAATTACTCCTTCCCCTTAGCAGGAAAATTAAGGGAAAACCTGTGCTCACTCTATCTACAATTTGGGACTATTATGAATTGTAGTCTATAGCTAGATAACAAGAAATCTACCATCTTGTATTGAATACTGTTGCAATGTTTAGCAAGAGAGAGAAATCAAGCTGAATTCAGCATATCTTTTGTTGGGACGCGGGCGAGGAGTGCGGGCGGGGCTCAGATTACTTCAAGGAATGAACGAAACGTGTGTGTTATGAGGACGTTGCCTCCTTATTGAACAAAAGACAAAGAGACAGTAGTGACCAGTGCGTTCTTGACTCTTGTTCATTTTGACAATCTCAGGAAATTAGGAAATTAAGATTAGTTCCCTTATATGAGTCAGGAAATTCGCGGTTAGAACTAATCACATAGTGTTAATGCGTATCTGTGTTCTTCCTGCGGTGGATAATTCCACGAAACTATGAACAAGTGATGGTATTGAATGACGTGTGTAACCAGGCGAGTGACTGCAACGAACATTTCCGACGTGTTGTGACGAACTCAAGTGCAACATTCTCTGCGTGACACCTCTACATTCATCCACCAGACAACATTCTCCGCATGACACCTCTACATTCATCCACCAGACAACATTCTACGCATGACACCTCTACATTCATCCACCAGACAACATTCTCCACCTAAGTGGTGCAGTCAACACCACAAATGAACAAGGTAAGTCTTAATCTCGCTTGTAGAGCCTACTAAAAACTGCAGTTTAGGCAGACACAAGGTGATTAGGGCTGACCTATTCTAGACGGTAATGTGCAAGCCATCAACAAAACTCAGGCGAGTAGCGTACTAAACTCCAGTAAATTTTCCCATAGTCTGGAAGAAGAGCAAACTCTACCGGCCAGTTATGTGAGACAAGAGAAAACAAGGCAGATCAAGAGACAAATCATGATAACAGAGATAAAATGGTGAGAGGTTCAAGAAATAAACTAAGGCAAGAAGCAAAGTAAGACGGAACAGCAGATCACTGCAAGATTAACCCTTAACTGTCTGGCTACCAGCATCCTAACACCACTTTACACACATCACAACTCTCACACCCATTATTCTTTTCTGCGAGTTAACAACACCCTCACGTTACAAACATGCTTACGCTGGCTTCTCTCTCTCTCTCTCTCTCTCTCTCTCTCTCTCCTTTCCTACTAACATTTCCTAGAAATAATTTTTTTATTTGTTCCATCTTTCAAAACACGCACATTTTCCTATCATCCTTGTTATTTATTGCTGCCCTATTTCTCGATGATGTATTTTGAACTGTGTGTGTGTGTGTGTGTGTGTGCGTGTGTGTGTGTGTGTGTGTGTGTGTGTGTACTCACCTATTTCCATTCACCCATTTGTACTTACCTAGTTGCATTCACCTATTTATGGTTGCAGCGGTCGATTCACAGCTCCTGGCCACGCCTCTCAGTTGGTCGCTACCAGGTCCACTCTCTCCCTGCTCAATCAGCTTTATCATACCTCTTCTTAAAGCTATGGATGCTGCCTCCACTAAATCACTTTCCAGATTGTTCCACTTCCTGACAACTCTTTGGCTGAAGAAATACTTCCTAATATCCATGTGACTCATCTGTGTTTTCAACTTCCAGCTGTGACCCTTTGTTCCTGTGTCCCATCTCTGAAACATTCTGTCCCAGTCAATTCCTTTCATTATTTTATGTCGTTATCATGTCATCCCTATTTCTCCTGTCCTCCAGTGTCGTCAGGTTCAGTTTTCTTAACCTCTCCTCGTAGGATATTCTTCTAACCTCAGGTACTAGTCTTGTTGCAAACCTTTGCACTTTCTATAATTCATTGACGTGCTTGACCAGGTGTGGGTTCAATACTGGTGCTGCATACTCCAATATGGGCCTGACATATGCGGAGTACAGTGTCGTGAATGATTCCTTACTTAGATGTTGAAACGCAATTCTTAGGTTTGCCAGGCGTCCATATGCTGAAGCAGTAATTTGGTTGATATATTCATCAGGGGATATGCTCGGTATGATGCTTACCCAAAGATCCTTTTCTTTGAATGAGGTTTGCAGTATTTGACCCCCTAGGCTGTACTCCGTCTGCTGTCTTCTTTGTTCTCCAAACTTAATGACTTTGCACTTGGTGGGGTTAAACTCCAGGAAACTTTTGTAGGACCAGCTTCGCAGGATGTCCAGATCAGTTTGTAGTCCTGCCTGATCCTCATCCACTTGAACTCTCGGTATTAGCTTCACGTCGTCTGTAAACAGAAACACCTCTGAATCTATCCCTTCCGTCATGTCATTCACATGTACCAGAAACAGCACCGGTTCTAGAACTGACCCTTGTGGAACCCTGCTCGACACATGCGTCCCACGCCTATACCTCGTCACGTACCATCACTCGTTGTTTCCTTCTTGTGTGTGTACTCACCTAGTTGTACTCACCTAGTTGCGGTTGCAGGGGTCGAGTCACAGCTCCTGGCCCCGCCTCTTCACTGGCCGCTACTGGGTCACTCTCCCTGCGCCATGAGCTTTATCATACCTCTTCTTAAAGCTATGTATGGAGCCTGCCTCCACTACATCACTTCCTAAACTATTCCACTTCCCGACCACTCTGTGACTGAAGAAATACTTCCTAACATCCCTGTGATTCATCTGAGTCTTCAACTTCCAACTGTGTCCCCTTGTTGCTGTGTCCCATCTCTGGAACATTCTGTCTCTGTCCACTTTGTCAATTCCTCTCAGTATCTTATATGTTGTTATCATGTCCTCCCTATCTCTCCTGTCCTCCAGTGTCGTCAGGTCGATTTCCCTTAACCTCTCCTCGTAGGACATACCCCTTAGCTCCGGGACTAGTCTTGTTGCAAACCTTTGCACTTTCTCGAGCTTCTTCACGTGCTTGGCAAGGTGTGGGTTCCAAACTGGTGCTGCATACTCCAGTATGGGCCTAACGTACACAGTGTACAGGGTCCTGAATGATTCTTTATTAAGATGTCAGAATGCTGTTGTTAGGTTTGCTAGGCGCCCGTATGCTGCAGCAGTTATTTGGTTGATATGCGCCTCAGGAGATGCGTTCGGTGTTATACTCACCCCAAGATCCTTTTCCTTGAGTGAGGTTTGTAGTCTTTGGCTCCCTAGACTGTATTCTGTCTGCGGTCTTCTTTGCCCTTCACTGATCTTCATGACTTTGCACTCCAGGAGCCATTTGCTTGACCATGCCTGTAGCCTGTCCTGATCCCTTTGTAGTCCTGCCGGGTCATCCTCCGATTGAATTCTGTTCATTAACTTCACATCGTCTGCAAACTGATACACTTCTGAGTCTATTCCTTTAGTCATGTTATTCACATATACAAGAAACAGCGCCGGCCCTAGGCGCCTGTGGAACTCCGTTCGTCACAGGCTGCCCACTCTGATACCTCGTCATGTACCATGACTCGCTGTTGCCTTCCTGTCAGGTATTCTTTGATCCATTGCAGTGCCTTCCCTGTTATTCCCGCCTGGTCCTCCAGCTTTTGCACTAATCTCTTGTGTGGAACTGTGTCAAGAGCCTTCTTACAGTGTGTGTATGTTTATGTTTGTATGTGTTTGTGTTTGTATGTGTGTGTATGTATGTGAGCGTGTGTGTGTATGTTTGTGTGTATGACTTTGTATACATGTGTGTACTCACCTATATGTGGTTGCAGGGGCCAAGTCACAGCTTCTCTTCGCTAATAGCTAGTAGGGTCACTCCTGGCTTCAAGGGCCTTATCATACCTCATCCTAAAGTAATGTATGGATCTTGCCTCTTCCACTTCACCCTCCAGTTCGTTTCACTGCTGTCTACTCTAAGGCTGGTGTGGTGTTAGTGTGTGAAGACTTGATGACAAGTTTCCTGACGGGGAGTGTACAAAGATTCACCAAACCTTCACTGACCTACACTTTCCTTCCTTCTTTCATCGTTGACTGTAAACAAAGAGCTCCTTGGATCATCAATTCTCCACACACTAACACAACTCCTAACAAAATTATAATCCTTCCCTACAGCCATGTTGCACTGAACGTCTACAAAGTACTCACACAAGCCAACACCATAACTAGCACCTCCATCAAAAATTTGACGAGACGGTCTGGAGTTTTGAGACTCTCTGACCGCGGGTTCGAATCCCACCCGTGGTATGGTTTATCTGCCACGTGGTATTGTGAACACTCCTTCACTAGTGTCAGAGTCGCTCTTGGGTTTCTGCACTAAGTTTCAAACAGTAGTTGAATAAGTTGTAGATATTTTACAAATACAACACAAATGTATTTATTTTTCTATCGTGTCGGAATTTTAAAACATTTATCTCAAAGTTTTTTGTCAAATATTTTAGAGATGTTAGTTGTAACGTTGCTGACCGGTAGAACAATGTAACTGGAAGAACACTGGATTGAGAGAGACACCGAGATCTCTGGATACTGGGATCAGGGAGCACAAGAACGACTGCAACCCTGATCACCGTAAATACTAGTTAGATTAGTTGTTAAGGAAGAAGATTCACAGTGTATAGAGGCTGCCCTAATTGCTGTTAGTAAAATTATTTATAAAAAATCCTGATGTTACACTTTATCCATATTGCTAATTAACAGGATTATTATCGATTCTGCAGACAACTGTAACATAATCTTGACAGGTCCTACTTAAACCCAACCCATCTCACCACAATTGGACTACTACTGTTACTACTACTACTACTACTACTACTACTACTACTACTCTCCCGCAGCTTACCACTATATATACTCGTTTTTAGTTATCTCTCTACTAGGACTGAAGAAACCACTCGTGGCGTCTACATGGAGGTTGTCCTGGGGGTCAACGCCCCCGCGGCCCAGTCCTTGCCCAGGCCTCCCAGTGGACCAGGGCCTGATCAACCAGGCTGGGACTGCTGGTCACACATAGTCCAACGTACGAACCACAACCTGGATAATCGGATACTGACTATAAGTATCTGTCTAGCTCCCTCTCGAAGGCAACGAGACTTTTAGTTGTAATCCTCATTATGTATCATGGGAGGCTGTTCAACAGTCTCAGACCCCGGACACTTATTGTGTTTTCTCTTAGTGTGTCCATGGCACCCCTTCTTTTCATTGGGGTATGTTGCACAGTCTGCCGAGTCTGTTGCTTTCGTGTGCAGATTTAGGACCAGTCCATCCAGGGTTTTCCGAGTGTAGATTATGATGTATTTTTCTCACCTTCATTCCAGGGAGTACAGGTCAAGGGACTTCAAATATTCCTTGACTGGATTAATACGTGTAGTGGTTCTCTGTACATTCTCCAGAACTGCAATATCACCTTCCTCGAAAGGGTCTGTTAATGTACAGCAGTATTCAAGCCTAGAAAGGACAAGTGACTTAAAAAACGATCATCATCGGCATGGCATCCTTTGTTTTGAAAGTTCTCATTATCCATCCCATCATTTTTCTCACATATGTGATAATGATCATACTTCAGCCGTCAAAGAATTGATCCGTTGTGGTATGTTAGTTATTTTTTTTATGAAAAGAGAAAAAAAAAAAAAAGCCTAACCTAACCGAAAAAATTTCTGTAAACAGTATATGAGAATTGTACAGAGATGTTAGGTAAAAGAACACTAATGTGAAATTTTATTAAGACAACGTTTCACTTCCAGGAACTTTGTCAAGCCGTTACGTAATGTTAATGGAAGCAAGAGGTCGTGTGACACTGCT
This sequence comes from Cherax destructor, assembly GCA_009830355.1. Taxonomy (NCBI): domain Eukaryota; kingdom Metazoa; phylum Arthropoda; class Malacostraca; order Decapoda; family Parastacidae; genus Cherax; species Cherax destructor. The sequence continues at coordinate 56,738 of WNWK01005840.1, forward strand.
GAGACACACGGGGATAGTACCTGGCTCCTACACAGTGTGACACTGCTGAGACACACGGGAATAGTACCCGGCTCCTACACAGTGTGACACTGCTGAGACACACGGGGATAGTACCTGGCTCCTACACAGTGTGACACTGCTGAGACACACGGGGATAGTACCTGGCTCCTACACAGTGTGACACTGCTGAGACACACGGGAATAGTACCTAACTCCTACACAGTGTGACACTGCTGAGACACACGGGAATAGTACCTGGCTCCTACACAGTGTGACACTGCTGAGACACACGGGAATAGTACCTAACTCCTACACAGTGTGACACTGCTGAGACACACGGGAATAGTACCTGGCTCCTACACAGTGTGACACTGCTGAGACACACGGGGATAGTACCTGGATCCTACACAGTGTGACACTGCTGAGACACACGGGAATAGTACCTGGCTCCTACACAGTGTGACACTGCTGAGACACACGGGAATAGTACCTGGCTCCTACACAGTGTGACACTGCTGAGACACACGGGAATAGTACCTGGCTCCTACACAGTGTGACACTGCTGAGACACACGGGAATAGTACCTGGCTCCTACACAGTGTGACACTGCTGAGACACACGGGATAGTACCTGGATCCTACACAGTGTGACACTGCTGAGACACACGGGAATAGTACCTGGCTCCTACACAGTGTGACACTGCTGAGACACACGGGAATAGTACCTGGCTCCTACACAGTGTGACACTGCTGAGACACACAGGAATAGTACCTGGCTCCTACACAGTATGACACTGCTGAGACACACGGGAATAGTACCTGGCTCCTACACAGTGTGACACTGCTGAGACACACGAGAATAGTACCTGGCTCCTACACAGTGTGACACTGCTGAGACACACGGGATAGTACCTGGCTCCTGCACAGTGTGACATTGCTGAGACACACGGGATAGTATCTGGCTCCTACACAGTGTGACATTGCTGAGACACGGGATAGTATCTGGCTCCTGCACAGTGTGACACAGCTGAGACACACGAGAATAGTACCTGGCTCCTACACAGTGTGACATTGCTGAGACAAACGGGATAGTACCTGGCTCCTGCACAATGTGACATTGCTGAAACACACGGGATAGTATCTGGCTCCTACACAGTGTGACATTGCTGAGACACGGGATAGTATCTGGCTCCTGCACAGTGTGACACAGCTGAGACACACGGGAATAGTACCTGGCTCCTACACAGTGTGACATTGCTGAGACACACGGGATAGTATCTTGCTCCTGCACAGTGTGACACAACTGAGACACGGGATAGTATCTGGCTCCTGCACAGTGTGACATTGCTGAGACACACGGGATAGTATCTGGCTCCTGCACAGTGTGACATTGCTGAGACACGGGATAGTATCTGGCTCCTGCACAGTGTGGCATTGCTGAGACACACGGGATAGTATCTGGCTCCTGCACAGTGTGACACAGCTGAGACACGGGATAGTATCTGGCTCCTGCACAGTGTGACATTGCTGAGACACACGGGATAGTATCTGGCTCCTGCACAGTGTGACACAGCTGAGACACGGGATAGTATCTGGCTCCTGCACAGTGTGACATTGCTGAGACACACGGGATAGTATCTGGCTCCTGCACAGTATGACATTGCTGAGACACGGGATAGTATCTGGCTCCTGCACAGTGGGACATTGCTGAGACACACGGGGATAGTACATGGCTCCTGCACAGTGTGACATTGCTGAGACACACGGGGATAGTACCTGGCTCCTGCACAGTGTGACATTACTGAGACACACGGGGATAGTATCTGGCTCCTGCACAGTGTGACATTGCTGAGACACACGGGATAGTACCTGGCTCCTGCACAGATAATGTCCCGGAAATATGACGCCAGCTGATACAGGGTGTGATACAGGGTGTGATGCAGGGTGTGATACAGGGTGTGATACAGGGTGTGATACAGGGTGTGATACAGGGTGTGATGCAGGTGCTACAGCATTGCCACCAAACTAGTTAGCTGTGAGTTAATCCGGGAGATTAACAGCCAATATAACATTGTTGTAGTTCTTTATAGAGTAGAGTAATATGGTGAGCCGCAAACAAGAAAATTTGTTCTATTTGGAGTCTCAAACTGAACTGAAGTGTGACGTCCTTGTAGTCTATCGAGTCGAACATTGGTGGCTGGAGGAGCAGAACATAACATTGGTGGCTGGAGGAGCAGAACATAACATTGGTGGCTGGAGGAGCAGAACATAACATTGGTGGCTGGAGGAGCAGAACATAACATTGGTGGCTGGAGGAGCAGAACATAACATTGGTGGCTGGTGGAGCAGAACATAACATTGCTGGCTGGAGGAGCAGAACATAACATTGGTGGCTGGTGGAGCAGAACATAACATTGCTCGCTGGAGGAGGAGATCATAACATTGCTCGCTGGAGGAGCAGAACATAACATTGGTGGCTGGTGGAGCAGAACATAACATTGGTGGCTGGAGGAGCAGAACATAACATTGGTGGCTGGAGGAGCAGATCATAACATTGGTGGCTGGAGGAGCAGAACATAACATTGGTGGCTGGAGAAGCAGAACATAACATTGGTGGCTGGAGGAGCAGAACATAACATTGGTGGCTGGTGGAGCAGAACATAACATTGGTGGCTGGTGGAGCAGAACATAACATTGGTGGCTGGAGGAGGAGATCATAACATTGCTCGCTGGAGGAGCAGAACATAACATTGGTGGCTGGAGGAGCAGAACATAACATTGGTGGCTGGAGGAGATCATAACATTGGTGGCTGGAGGAGCAGAACATAACATTGGTGGCTGGAGGAGATCATAACATTGGTGGCTGGAGGAGCAGAACATAACATTGGTGGCTGGAGGAGCAGAACATAACATTGGTGGCTGGAGGAGCAGAGCATAACATTGGTGGCTGGAGGAGCAGAACATAACATTGGTGGCTGGAGGAGCAGAACATAACATTGGTGGCTGGAGGAGCAGAACATAACATTGGTGGCTGGAGGAGCAGATCATAACATTGGTGGCTGGAGGAGCAGAACATAACATTGGTGGCTGGAGGAGCAGAACATAACATTGGTGGCTGGAGGAGCAGAACATAACATTGGTGGCTGGAGGAGCAGAACATAACATTGGTGGCTGGAGGAGCAGAACATAACATTGGTGGCTGGAGGAGATCATAACATTGCTGGCTGGAGGAGCAGAACATAACATTGCTGGCTGGAGGAGCAGAACATAACATTGGTGGCTGGAGGAGCAGAACATAACATTGGTGGCTGGAGGAGCAGAACATAACATTGGTGGCTGGTGGAGCAGAACATAACATTGGTAGCTGGAGGAGCAGAACATAACATTGGTGGCTGGAGGAGCAGAACATAACATTGCTGGCTGGAGGAGCAGAACATAACATTGGTGGCTGGAGGAGCAGAACATAACATTGCTGGCTGGAGGAGCAGAACATAACATTGGTGGCTGGAGGAGCAGAACATAACATGTGTACTTGAGACTCTCATGTCAGCAGAACGGTCAGCACTGTCAGCTATATTAACCGCTGGTGAGATGTGCAGTCTGCCTCACCTTCCTCCTCACCTCATTCTGATTCTTCATTACTCTAATACTGAAGAAATATTTCTTAACATCCCCCGGACCTGTCAGTGTTATTTGCCTCCAGTTATTTCCTCTCGTCTCTCTTCCTTACATCTCGGTCTGTCTGTCTCTGCTGTCCTCAGTACCATCACAACTTCGTAAATCATTACAATATTTTCCCAGGTCCTTCACTCTTCCCAGTTTATTATATTCTTTGAGTCTTTACTCAAACTGAATCCCCTGCATCCCCTGCAACCTTGCATTCCCTGCAACAACCCTTCATCCCCAGAAAAAAAACATGCTTCCCCTGCAAAAACATGCATCGCCTGCAACAGTCCTGCCTCCCCTGCAAAAATCCTGCATCCCCTGCAAAAACCCTGAATCCTCTGCAACACCCTGCATCCTCTACAACACCCTCGCATTCTCCATAACACGATTGCATCTCCTGCAACTCCTTTTGAACAACCCTGCATTTTTTGCTGCACTCATGCATCCTCTGCAACATCCATGTAACTTCTGCAACACCCTGTATCCTCTGAAAAGCCACTGCATTCTCTGCAACACCCCTACATCCTCTCCAGCTCCCCTGCATCCTCTGCAACACCCTGCATCCTCTCCAATACTCTGCATCCTCTTCAATACTCTGCATCTCCTGCAACACTCTGTATCCTCTCCAAAACCCTTCATCCTCTGCAACACCCTGCATCCTCTACAATACTCTCCATCCTCTCCAACACCCTGAATCCTCTCCAACACCCTGCATCTTCTCCAAAACCCTGTATCCCCTGCAACACCCTGCATCCTCTACAACGCTCTCCATCCTCTGCAACACTCCTGCGTTCTCTCCAACACCCTGCATCCTCTACAACACAGTGCATCCTCTGCAACACCATCTTCTGCAACACATAAGAACATAAGAAAGGAGGAACACTGCAGCAGGCCTGTTGGCCCATTCTAGGCAGGTCCTTCACATTCCATCCCACTAACACCCTGCCCCTTCTACAGCCTCCTGCATCCTCTCCAACACACTGCATCCTCTGCAACACCCTTCATCCTCTCGAACACCCTGCATCCTCTCCAGCACCCTGCATCCACTCTAACACCGTGCATCCTCTCTAACACTCTGCATCCTCTCCAGCACCCTGCATCCTCTCCAACACCCTGCATCCTCTCCAGCACCCTGCATCCTCTCTAACACCGTGCATCCTCTCTAACACTCTGCATCCTCTCCAGCACCCTGCATCCTCTCCAACACCCTGCATCCTCTTCAACACACTGCATCCTCTGTAATACCCTTGCATCCTCTTCAACTCCCTGGATCCTCTTAAAGACCCTGCACCCCGTCCAAACCCTGCATCCCCTGGAACACCCTGCAACACCCCTGCAACACCATGCATCCTATGCAACACTCCTTTATCCTCTGCAGCACCCTACAACACCCCTGCAACACCGTTCATCTTCTGCAACATCCTCCATCCTCTTCATCACCCTTCATTCTCTCTAACACCCCTGCATTCTCTCTAATACCCTGAATTCTCTTCAACATCCTCAGTCCCCTCCAGCACCATCTATCCTCTCCAACAACCTGCATTCTCTCCAACACCTCTGCATCCTCTTCAACACCCTCCATCCTCTCCAACACCTATATATTCCTTGCAGTTCCCGTGCATCCTCTGCAGCACCCATGTATCCCAGGAAACTCTCCTGCGTCCTCTTCAACACCCATACATTCCCTGCAACACCCCTGCATCCCCTGCAACACCCCCTGCATCCTCTACAGGGATGGGAATTGGACACATGGTGGTGTATGGTGACTTGAGATGGTAATGGGAAAGGTGTGAAAGTGAACGGAGGTGTAGGATAGCAGAAGTTCCATGAAGTGAGGGCAGGAAAGAATTGAAGGGACGGTTAAAGAGGAAGAGGGAGGAAGCAAGTTATGTTTGCTTGTAAGGGAAGGCTAGGGGATAGAAGAAGGGTTGCTGCTCATTATTTCATTTGTCTATCTCATTTGTTCTAATTACAACCCTTTTATTTGTGCCTCTGTCGTATCCCTCTGTCTTACTGTTATCCAGCTTCTGTTTCAGTAACTTCCTCTTACCCTATCACTTGTCTCTTCTTTGTCTCTACCATTTGGAATAATAATTAATCAGTGGTGTAGATTGCTCAAGTGACGGCCAGTTAATTGTAGGGACGCAAGACTGCTGGTTCGAATCCCACTACTGTACTATTTGAATTGTTACACTCATGTATTTCGATTTTAAGCATATAGATAATTCAGTCATGAATATGAACTATAGTTGGTCACTGTCAACTGGTGGATTCATGTCTCTCTAAAAGAAAATGTTTGAGAGGGTTGCAGTTCGAGGCCATCACAAACATTCTCAATGAAACTGGTTGTTAAATTCTTACGACTCTTTGAAAAACAATAAACTAAGAAACTGGTCTGATAATTCTAGGACCATCAAATATCGGGTTCGAATCCCATCACTATATGCTAAAATCGGTTTAGGTAAAGACTGATGGCCTTTGTATCTTCCATCTCCTCTATTTTTTTTTAATTACCCATCCTTTGCTAGCCCCGAGCTCTTCCGTACAAGAAATATATAATAACATTCCTTTGGACGAGTCACAGTAGTTGCGTCACCATGACAGTCTTACTGTCCTTTTTCAGAGGATCAAGTGAAGTAAAGAAGCAAATTCTATGAGAAAATATAGGAAATTCAGTAGAGATGGAAGACTCCAACTATGCTATAGTTATCAGCATGTAGAATGCTCTTTTAGCCCATACTACAAGACCAGCTGAAACTATGACCCACTAATATCCATCTGAGATGGTAGCATCTCGGGAAAGACTTTTGAGGCTATTATAGAGAGTGGAAGTTCCTAAAAGAAGCTTAGCTGTGACTTTCTCCTAATAGTTCCAATCTGTGTAACTGGCACAAGTCTTAAGTCCCAGACTTTTCGTATATCATCTTGCTGGCAAAGTGGTTGCTGACTAATATGATCTGAATAATCTGAATTGTGTAAGTTCCAAATGTGAACATGCTATACACAGAGATTAACGAGATCATCAAAAGAAATATAACTACTGTCCAGTGATCAGCCGAAAAAGAGAGAGCCTCAGTCTTTATTATTCCTGCATCTCAGGTACGCCTACCAACTTCTCGGATGGGATCAAATTATATCCCCTGGAAGAAAGGCAGACAGCTGGTGTGGGACCTGTGATATGTGCGCCTATGTTAGTTGACACCTACATTCTGTTTAATACAGGTCAGTAAGTGGTACTGCTAATCACAGGTAGGACGACAAGCTCTATAATTATAGGGAGCCAGACCACCAGTGCCACTTTGTATGAGAGATCCATGGCTCTTGGAGGCAGTGTCACGAACGTCCTCGAAAGAGCTACTTTCCAAACTCACGTTTTTGCAAGATTTTACTCCAGAAGCTGTATATTCTTAGGTTAACTGTTCTTCTCTTCCACTATGTTCCTCCGAGGCTTCAATTCATTATTCGTGAACTCCTTATCCTATCGGCTTTAAATCTTCCACCCTGGTGAATGTTAACTACGGGAATGTTCGTTGTTCGTGTGCGGTTGTCCTCTGGTTAATTTTCCAAAGACCATCACTGGTATGTGCTACACAGAAAAAGACTGATATTTTTAGTGGAATTATTTTCCATTAAATAGTTAAATTATTATTATTATTATTATTATTATTATTATTATTATCAAAACTAAGTCCTAAACTACCAGATTCATACAGCTTTACAGGGTAGAAGTTGTAAGGTTGGTGAAGAGTGCTAAAGGAAGTGAAATCAAAGGTTGTGTAATAAATCTGTTGCTGTCAAAAAATAAAAAAGGAAGTTTGTGTCAAAGGTGGGGCCGTCAGCGAGGAGGGAAGATAAAGTGAGGGTGTTAGAGCGGTGACGACGTCGAAAGTAAATTCTTCATGCTTACTGATAGACTGGACAGTCCAACAGAATATAATAGCAAACTGAAATTGGAACTTGACAATTCGCACAGAGTGGAACTGGGCGCCTCTCCATGAGTTACCCATGAGTGAGAAGTGTGTGCCCGATGCGAAGACGGGAAAGCGTAGTCTCTTAACCATGACATCGATGATAAGAAGACCAGGATCCTAAACTCGGCTTGATAGAATGTAGTTTGTTTTGAATCAATTCAGACCAACGTAGTTGCCAACGGTTGCAAAGGTGGCTAGAGATGATAGCAAAATAATCTGAGAATGAAATACGTCTATATGAAATTGATCGCGCAGCAGAGTCTGCCTGCTCGTTGCCCTGAACAACAACATGACAAGGTACCCAACAGAAAACGATTTCTTTGTTTTTGCTAGAAGTGCGGCGCAACCTAAGTTGTATACGAAGAACTAGGGGATGAAGTGAATTAATTTTGATAGCTTCCAAAACACTAAAGGAGTCCGAAACTACCACAAACAACGAGGGTTTAAATCCGCAATACGGATAATCACTATGAGAACTGCATACACTTCAGCAGTGAAGATGCTAGCTAAGTCTAATAAATGACCTCGTAGAGCACTGTCCGGGAGCACTGCTGCAAACCCGACACTATCAGAGGATTTAGAACCATTACTGTAAACTGCAATGACCCAAGAATGAGACCGTAAGTGGCTAAGAAAAAAAGGAGCAAGAAGTCATTGTAGGCATTTGAGGTTTCGCACACGGCAGTGGTTAGAACACACAAACTGTCGGAACCTCCCAAGGGAAAAATGAAAAGTTAGATGCTAGATGAACATATACAGGGGAGCAGCTGAAAGAAGTCAAGATGAAGATGAAGAGAAAAGGGAGGGAGTAAACAGAGGCGGTGAACAAATAATGGACCTCTACTAACGTCCGTTACTATCCTGTATGTAGAAGGATCGTGAAGGTTACGAGAGCGTACCAAATAATGGAGGTAATGGGCATCACGACGATCGTTCAAGGATGGAACATTCTCCTTTGCATATAGGCTCTTGACAGGGAAGAAGAGAAAAGCACCTTGACAAACGTAATCCCTGATGATGGATGGGATCAAGTTTAGAAAGTTGCAGGAGAGGTCACAGAATATGTTTGGTTGCCATAGTCTAATTTCGATAAAATAACAACTTTATGCAGTCGAAGGAGAGTTCGACTATCCACCCCAACGAGAGATGAGCGAGGGTTTTAAGGAGGTTCATCCGGCTATGACAAGTTCTTTCAGGGAGGTAATGTGAGGTTTCCAGGACAACCGGCGATCAAACAGAAGGCTGAGAAATCTGACCGTATCATGTTCAAGGATACGGGAGTCATACAGGTACAGTGGAGTATCAGAGAGAATAGAAAGTCCGGTGGAAGTAATTTGGTACGTTTTAGCATGAGAAAATTTAAACCCATGCTTAGAGGCCCAATGGGAAAAATGGTTGACAGCATTATGGAGTGAGGCTGCTACTAGGCGACAGTCAGCGCCTGCACAGGCTATAGCAAAGTCATCGACATAAAGTAGCCTTCAAGGAAGGTTCCTTAACGCTGATGAGGGGCTCTTGATCTAGGGAATTGGATCTGTGCTCCAGTTCCCTGAATTAAGCCTGAATACCTTCCAAATAATAATAATAATAATTGACTTAAAGTGATGACCAAATATTAGATGGGAAAAGAGATGCCAGATCATTTATAGCAAGAAGAAAAAGCGTGGTGCTAAGGACATCCCTGCGGGACACCTACAACTTGCACAAAGTCGGGGAAAGTAAATTATCTCTGGTCTGTATTTGGAATGTTTTTAATTTTTTTTTATTCATGGTTGTGATCTTACATATTCTTGGGCTGCTGATTGTAAATATCTAAACAATTTTGTTGTATCACGTAAGAATTTTGAATAAAATACAAATTAATGATAATAAAAAATGTGAATTTTTAATAAATTTTTACTTTATTAAAATTAGGAAAGTAATCATGGAAAAACACATTGTGTTAGTTTTAAGAACATATGAATTACAAATCAACATGAATCAAATCAAATGATTTTATTAAAATAATATGCTCCTGTGCATCGAGACCAATACGTTTCAATGACCAGCAGTAATCCGCCATCATGCTGACATTCCATTTGCCCTGGTATCGAGTTTCCATGGTGCAAATATCCTGATGGAACCACCGCTCTCCTTGTTCCTCACTGTAGTCCCCACAATTGTTGGGAAAATAGTCAAGATGTGAGTGAAAAAAGTGCATCTTCACACTCATTCTAGACCCAAGTTGTTGGAAACTTGAAAATCAAGTCTTGGATAATTTTTTCATATTCGGGGGAGCGCCTGTTTCCCAGGAAGTTGTGGACAATCTGCTTGAATGAAAACCAGGCATTCACCTCGACACCTGCTAATGCTTCATCAAAATGCTTGTCTTTCATCAATTCCCACTTATACGAGGAAACTTTGACTCCAGGTACTTGAAAGCAGTTCCATTCTTGTTCAAGGACTTCACAAAATTTTTCATAAGCCTTAATTTGATGTGGATTGTTGGCAGCAGAATTTTCTTGGGGTCAACTAGTGGCACAGTTTTTACGTTGTGATTTCCGGGTAAGAAGCTGGTTCTTGGTGGTCAGTCCTTTTGTTCATAGTGCTGGCTGTCTGCCCTACTATCCCAAAGACACAAAAAACAGGGAAACGTGGGGTATCCGCCTTGAAGACCTAGTAGGAGAGCAATAACTTTTAAATCATCACAAATGAGAAAATTGTGATTCTGATACATGATTGCAGATATTAATGTCTTCATATTTGCGTAAGTTTCTGACATTTGGACACTATAGCCAATTGGCACAGATGCAGGTGTGTTGCCATTGTAGAGAAGTACAGCCTTTAAACTTCTATTAGAAGAATCAATGAAGAGTCTCCATTCATCTGCTTTGTATGACATCCCCATGTGTTCAATGAGACCAGAAATATTTGAACAGAAAACTAAAGATTCCTCTTTGTCAAAGAACTGAGTGAATTCCGCTTCAAGCGAATGTTGCTCCAGGAGCTAGAAGCCTGTGTTCCTTCAGTCTAGAGCCAAGTAACTGTGCACTTTCTTTTGGAAGGTTAAGGTCTCTCACCAAGTCATTGAGCTCAACTTGGTTGAAGGGTTTGGGATCGTCATTTGTTGGTGGTTCATAGTCTACTTCCATCTCCTTAGAATCACTGGTATCAGACTCTGATGAAATTTGCCATGTCTCAGGTGGCACAAGTACAGGAATATCTTCAGAGTGTGGAACAGCCTTATTGCTGAAGGAATATTTGGGTATAATATGCGATCTTTAATCTTCTTGTTGAATCCAGCTACTTTAGTCATACAAAAGTACCAGTCATCATGGTGGTTCATCTGCTCCTGCCATACCATTGGTACTCCAAAGGGAATACATTTTAGTTTTCCAACTGACCACAATTCGATCTTACTGATACAACTCTTGCAAGCTTTGTGGTGCAAATGGTTTGTCCTGGTCTCCAAGTTTGCAGCCAAAATAAGCAAAGTAGCAGCGCTTCAATAAAGGAGTAATGTTGCTCCGGGAATCTGAAGGAGTGAATTGCCCGCAAACATAGCAAAATATGTCTGGTGTGATAGAGATGAATAAAAAACACAATGAATCACTATTTTCCATATATATACCGAAAAAGATACCATAGAGTCAATAAAAAATCATGCAGACCAATTATTAACCCAAACTCGGAAATGTCTCTCAGATAAGAAGTTTTTAAGGAAAAGTGTTAGATTACCCCAGAGGCCTAAGGAATGAGCTTGGGCCAAAATGTTATATCTCCAAGTAGTGTCATATGCCTTTTCAAGATCAAAAAAGGCTGCAATAATCGAGTAGTTACTAGTAAAGGCATTACGAACATACGTATCTAAGTGGAGTAAGGGGTCAATAATGGAGCGGCCCTTACGAAAGCCAAAGTGACTAGTGTAGAGGCTATTGTGTGTCTCTAAATATCACACCAAACATCTATTTACTAGATGTTCCATCAACTTGCAAACTGCACTGGTATGAGTAATGGGACGATAGTGTGAGGCATCATGCCCAGAAGTACCTGGTTTATGAAATGGCAGAGCAACGGCAATTTACCACAGCTGGGTAAGAACCCCTTGCGACAAAATAAAATTAAAAAGACGTAAGAGGACTGTGCAGGCTGACGGATGTAAATGCTGAAGCATACGAATATGAATGCCATCAGGCACAGCAGCCGGCGATCGGCAAGCGGAAAGTGTTGACTCTAGTTCTAGAAGAGTAATAGGCACCTTATAAAACTCTTCCTTGCTAGAAGAAAAGTCTAAAGGCAGTAACTCTCCGGCAGACTTGGAGGAAAAAACGAGACGCATAAATGGAGCCCCTTGAGAGATACGGACAAGATAATTTCCAATTCCTGTGGCAACTTCAAGAGGTCTTGCTATGTTGACACCGGCAACCCTGAGAACTGGAGTCAGGTCTGGAGAGTATTTGCCACTCAATTTCCGTACCTTTTTTTTTTTCAAACTGCTCTTATAAAAAAATTCGAAGTGATGGTAGAAACATAATCCTGCCAACAAGTGCACCTGGCACCTCGGGCAACTGCTCTCGCCCGTTTTAAATCAAGGAGTCGCTCTATAGTAATATTATAACGATATCGGCCCTATGCAGCACGTTTCAAGCGCACTGCACCAGCACAAGCAGGAGACCACCAAGGCACACATTTCTGAGGGGTGCCTACTTGACCTTTGAGGGACTGAATGTGAAGCTGCGGTTAAAATCGAGGTCAAAAATAGTTTAAATAACTCAGCAACTGGGGGATAAAGTAGAAGGTTTTTCACTAAAAACAGTTTGATGTCAGTTCAATCTATGAACTGGGCCACGGGAAGGTCGAGAATACATATGAGAAAATGATCGCTGTTATGTAAATCAGGGAGCACTGACCAGATATTATCGAGTGCAGTTGAGGAGGAGCAAATTGAGAGATCTATGCAATGGAGAGTTTGAGTGAGAGGGTTGAAATGAGTGGGAGTACCCGAAGTGAGAAGAGCCTTTAACTGGTCGCCACGAGTCACAGTAAGACTCTTCCCAGGGGAATGATGAGCATTAAAACCTCTTAATAAGAGGAGAGGAGGAAGCAGGGAAGAAATCAGAGATGCCACATCCGGAATAGATAATGACCGAGGAGAAAGATATAAAGAGCAGACTGTATACCACTTGTCCATGTATATGCGGGCTGCAGTGCAATGCAGGGAAATACGGACAAGGACCCGAGAATGTGGTATACTATGATGCACGAGAAGTACACTTTCATTAAAAGTCCCATCAGGAAAAGGATCCGATGAATGTAATAAGATATAGCCCTAGATGGGACATAAAACAGGAGAGGTTCTTGCAAACAGACACAATAGGGGAAAATTGGGAGAGCAACACCTGAAGCTTACCCAGATTACCCTTGAGGCTTCGAATATTCCACTGTAAAGAAGCTATGAACATTTTGCAGATCTATGAACCAGGATGATCAGTAAAGTCAACATCCGGAGGCAATGAGAAACTAGTAAGGAGTGAAGTATTGGGATGACATGAAGAAAGGCGAGGCGAAGAAAGGCGCTGAAGGTGAGACTGTGAAGTAAAGCGGAGAGAGGTTGGCGGTGGAGGGAGGAAATGTAGTTTGGGTAAAAAGTGTAGAGACAACGGAAGACACCAATTTCTGGAGCGACAGGCGAGGGAGCAACTGTATTTGGGGGTTGGAGTCAGGACGAACCTCCACAACAGTATCAGATGCATCTCGAGGTAAAGGCCTAGATTTAGAGATAGGGAAAAAGGGACTGAAGGAGATTTGGACGTAAATGAAGATGTAGACTTTTGAGAAGAAGGGATATGTGGCGTCAATTTAGATTGGAGGGGGCGCTGAGACGTTGGAACGTGTGAGTGGGAGATGAAAAAGTAGGGACAGTAAGAGATGATGAGGTTGGAACCTCAGAGCCCAGGACCATGAAAGGATTGAACACTGAGTTGACTGCTGAAGTAAGGGACACTGAGGCAATTGTGGAAGAAGGCAGCACCGAAGTCTGGGACCATCTAGTGACACTGGAAGTGGGGTGGGAAAGTGCCATGGTGTAAGAGAAGCCATCTTTCTCTTTAAGACAACGGATCTACCTTTCTCTTAAGAAAATCAGGCAACGGTGAGATTAGGCTGGGTGCGCCTCTTTGCAGTTAAGGCAAAAGGGAGGGAGGCTGCAGGATGGACTGCTATGGTCAGCAGAACCACAGACAGGGCATTCTGCTGTGCTGTGCATTGTTATTGTGTTATGTAAGTTTTATTTTGTCAGTTTTGTCGAACAAATTGGTTTCCCTAAAATACCTGGACAATGTATCTTCTGATCGACTTTAAACCTTAAACACTGGTGAATCTTACTAAAGAAAAGTTTTGTTATATGTTGGCATACGGAGTTTCAAATTTGCCTTCTTTACTTTGAAAAAAAATGGTAAAATTAAAATATTGCTTTTCATGTGATAATTGTGAATACCTCATTCGATTAGGTTCAAAATTTCATTGGCGATTACTTGACAATACGAATCTAAATGTCTTCAAACATATTTGTGGATTTCATTATATTGGCGTCTGTGACGTGACTGCAGAACGCCTCCTCAGATTGGCTTTAAACTTTCATAGCTTGTGTTTCTTAGTTAAAAGTTAGAAACAATGTCGAGCAGAGTATTTTCCAATATCCACCTGTATTAATAAAATTTAAAAACTAGTTCCTGTGCACAACTACTGAATAAATCTTCCGATTCACATCAAACCTTCAATGTCAATATATATATATATATATATTTTATATATATATATATATATATATATATATATATATATATATATATATATATATATATATTTAATCAATAACACTGTGACTACCAGAGGGCTCAAACCCGTGTTGTTTTGGTCCGCCTTATGGGGAGCGAATATCACAAGAGGCTCTAACCCACAGGACCACCCAATCCTACAAAGATTACGCACCCACACCATCGTATGTCCTCGGATCATGTTACAACATCTAGCTCTGCTGGGTGCGTGATCTTTGTAGGATTGGGTGGTCATGTGGGTTAGAGCGTCGGGTGATTTTCGCTCATCGTGATTTTTGCTATATTATCAGCAGCTATATTATCAACAGCTATGTTATCAGCAGCTATGTTATCAACAGCTATATTATCAGCAGGTATATTATCAACAGCTATATTATCAGCAGCTATATTATCAGCAGCTATATTATCAACAGCTATATTATCAACAGCTATATTATCAACAGCTATGTTATCAGCAGCTATATTATCAACAGCTATATTATCAGCAGCTATATTATCAACAGCTATATTATCAACAGCTATGTTATCAGCAGCTATGTTATCAACAGCTATATTATCAACAGTATATTATCAGCATATTATCACAGCTATATTATCAGCAGCTATATTATCAGCAGCTATATTATCAACAGCTATATTATCAACAGCTATATTATCAACAGCTATATTATCAGCAGCTATATTATCAGCAGCTATATTATCAGCAGCTATATTATCAACAGCTATATTATCAACAGCTATGTTATCAGCAGCTATATTATCAACAGCTATATTATCAACAGCTATATTATCAGCAGCTATATTATCAGCAGCTATATTATCAACAGCTATATTATCAGCAGCTATATTATCAACAGCTATATTATCAACAGCTATATTATCAGCAGCTATATTATCAACAGCTATATTATCAACAGCTATATTATCAACAGCTATATTATCAACAGCTATATTATCAGCAGCTATATTATCAACAGCTATATTATCAGCAGCTATATTATCAACAGCTATATTATCAACAGCTATGTTATCAGCAGGTATATTATGAACAGCTATATTATCAACAGCTATATTATCAACAGCTATATTATCAGCAGCTATATTATCAACAGCTATATTATCAGCAGCTATGTTATCAGCAGCTATATTATCAACAGCTATATTATCAGCAGCTATATTATCAGCAGCTATATTATCACAGCTATATTATCAACAGCTATATTATCAACAGCTATATTATCAACAGCTATATATACAGCTATATTATCAACAGCTATATTATCAACAGCTATATTATCAACAGCTATATTATCAACAGCTATTTATCAGCAGCTATATTATCAACAGCTATATTATCAGCAGCTATTTATCAACAGCTATATTATCAGCAGCTTATCATTATCAGCAGCTATATTATCAGCAGCTATATTATCAACAGCTATATTATCACAGCTATGTTATCAGCAGCTATATTATCAGCAGCTATATTATCAAAGCTATATTATCAACAGCTATTTATCAGCAGTATATTATAACAGCTATATTATCAACAGCTATATTATCAGCAGCTATATTATCAGCAGCTATATTATCAGCAGCTATATTATCAACAGCTATATATAAGCAGCTATATTATCAGCAGCTATATTATCAACAGCTATGTTATCAGCAGCTATATTATCAGCAGCTATATATCTGCAGTTAAACGCTTATTATCAACGCTATGTTTGACTTATTTCATCGCTTTTATGCTGTCTCATCCACTTGTCGCTTATCTCATCCACTTGTCTTCGCTGCTATCCACTTTCGCTGGCTGCCTCATCATTGGATCTGCGGCTCCTATCCCTTAAGTCGCTGGCTGCTCATCCACTTGTTCATGGCTGCTCATCCACTTGTCTGCCGGCTGCCTCATCCAGTTGTCTGCTGGCTGCCTCATCCAGTTGTCTGCTGGCTGCCTCATCCACTTGTCTGCTGGCTGCCTCATCCACTTGTCTGCTGGCTGCCTCATCCACTTTTCTGCTGGCTGCCTCATTCACTTATCAGCTGGCTGCCTCATCCACGTCTCTGCTGGCTGCCTCATCCAGTTGACTGCTGGCTGTGTCATCCACTTGTCTGCTGGCTGTTTCATCCACTTGTCTGCTGGCTGTTTCATCCACTTATCAGCTGACTGACTCATCTACTTGTCTGCTGGCTGCCTTATTCACTTGTCTGCAATTATCTGCTGGCTGCCTCATCCACTTGTCTGCTGGCTGCCCCATCCACGTTTCTGCTGTTTTCTCTATCACTTGTCTGCTGTGTGCCTCATCCACTTGTCTCCTGGCGGTGTCATCCACTTGTATGGTAGCTGCCTCATCCATTTGTGTGCTGGCTGCCTCATCTACTTGTCTGGTGGCTGCCTCATCTACTTGTCTGGTGGCTGCCTCATCCACATTCTGCTGGCTGCCTCATCCACTTGTCTCCTGGCGGTGTCATCCACTTGTATGGTAGCTGCCTCATCCATTTGTGTGCTGGCTGCCTCACCCACTTGTCTGGTGGCTGCCTCATCCACATTCTGCTGGCTGCCTCATCCACATTCCGCTGACTGATTCATTCACTTGTCTACTGGCTGCCTCATCCACTTCTCTGCTGACTGCCTCATCCACTTGTCTGCTACCTGGCTCATCCACTTGTCTGCTGGCTGCCTCGTCCACACTGTCTGCTGGCTGACTCATGCATAATTTTATATTTATTATGGTTAATTAGTAGAAACATAATGTAATCCATTACTGATACTTGTGGGACCCCACTTTGCATGTGGCATACAAAGAGTATGTTACAAATTTATTTGGCGTTTGACACACTCCAATATAGGCTGCCTCCCAACCAGCGAACTGGGTGCTAAGGGTTTAACGATCAATGGGGTACCCCTCATTAAATCAGTACCTTGGGTCATTGACCTATCACAGTCAAGCCCGCCAAAGCTGAAACAACGTGGTTCACTTGCAGTAATCATTGGCAGACTTGCCCAGCTGCTGGTTGAGCACGATGCACACTCTCTGGCTTCTGCTTTGCCATCTGTCACCGTGTGTACACTTACTATTTCATCTGTAAATATTGTACATAATGTACATACCTGCATATATTATCTAGTGAAGGCAAATACACATTATAGTGTATTGTTGAGTTTTGTTTGTTCCATATACCCATTACGACCAGGTCTCACAGGCCATTCTCTATACCTGTGTTCGTAATAAAGGATATTTTCCCCATGAAATTTTTTTAATCAATATTATTAACAAGTTTCCTTTCATGAAAATCTCCTTTTTGAATGGGAGATTGAGCAGAGTTATACACGGGATGTGTACAATGGTCCATATAAGGTTGTTCACTTAACTATGCCATCCTAGGTAGACCGTTCTAATTAAACCATACCACGGGTGGGGCTTCAACCTGTGGTCAGAGAGTCGTAGAACTCACTGACCGCGGGTTCAAGCCCCACCCGTGGTATGGTTTGTTTGCAATCGTGTCATTACGATTTCGTGAGTCAGTTCTAATTGTTTTGAAGTGGTTTTTACTATTTGTGTTATTTACGTGTGATAACCATCTAAGAGTGGCAGCTCTTGTCTCTGTTACGAGCTGCTGAGTGTTACAACCTATCACAATAGATAGTGTAACAACATAACACAATAGATAGTGTAACAACCTATCACAATAGTGTAACAACCTATCACAACAGATAGTGTAACAACATAACACAAAAGATAGTGTAACAACATAACACAATAGATAGTGTAACACCATAACACAATAGATAGTGTAACAACCTATCACAATAGATAGTGTAACAACATAACACAATAGATAGTGTAACAACATAACACAATAGATAGTGTAACAACATAACACAATAGATAGTGTAACAACATAACACAATAGATAGTGTAACAACATAACACAATAGATAGTGTAACAACATAACACAATAGATAGTGTAACAACCTAACACAATATATAGTGTAACATAACACAATAGATAGTGTTACAACCTAACACAATAGATAGTGTAACAACATAACACAATATATAGTGTTGCAACCTAACACAATAGATAGTGTAACAACATAAGAGATACAAGGCATAAAACAGATTTAATCTGGGAACGCCTGGAAGCACTTGACTTGTACTTACTGGAGCCCAGGAGAGAGATCCTGGAGGGATGGTCTCTAATCTGCACATGAAATCAAAAGACTTGGCAGGCGATGCAACATACCCCCAGTGAAAAGTAGGGGCGCCATTGGTACACTAAGAGAAAACACGGTAAGTGTCCGGGGCCCAAGACTGTTCAACAGCCTCCCACCAGCCACAAGGGAAATTACCAATAGGCCCCTGGTTGTCTTCAAGAGGGAGCTGGACAGATACCTAAAGTCAGTGCCGGATCAGATGGGCTGTGATTCGTACGTTGGACTACGTGAGGCCAGCAGTAACAGCCTAGTTGATCAGGCCCTGATCCACCAGGAGGCCTGGTCATGGACCGGGGGCGTTGATCCCCGGAGTACCCTCCAGGTAGGAAGACCGAAAAGACACAATACCGTGACTGTATCAATACACAAATAACCCGCACATAACAAACAGTAGCTTACCCCGACGTTTCGGTCCGACTTGGACCATTTACAACTCACACTGCGACTTCTAAATGGTCCAAGTCGGACCGAAACGTCGTCCTAAGCATCTCTCTACTATGTGCGGGTTATCTAATAATAACATAAAGTTACGTAGTTAGCTAATTATTGTCATCAGTCTGCACTACTGACATCCACTCTAGAACAATGCTAGTGAGTTTAGGCACCGTAAAGCGTATTAAGGGAAGTCCTTTCATTATTCATATGAGTATTTTAAGTGCGTTGGGATCTGTTAAATTTAGCGAATTTAGATAATGAACATTTGTTTGGGTTCTCAAAGGTCAACTTACATTCATACATACATATATACATACATACATGCAACAATACATACATATACGTAAATATGCAATAGTGCGCAAACATGTAAAAATATGTCCATGCATATGTATACGCATGAAAATATATACACAGAAATGCATACATGCATACACTCACACGTATACGTATGCATGCATAAATATGGAAGTGTGGAAAAGTGCATGCATGCATAAATATGCACATTCATACATGTGCACACGCATACAACACATACATATACACAAGTATATATTTACACATGTTCACACACACACACAGACATATCTGCGCACATTTATATACAAAAAAATATATATTTGTATATACACAAATGAATACATACGCACATAAGTGCAAACATGTACTGTACGCAGATGAAAGTGCACATATGTAGAGAAATTCACACACGAACAAAGTTAAATTTCGTTAAATTGGTATTTTATAACCACCCTCAAATATACCTTTGGTGTTCGTTTGAAGTAGAGGAGGCTGGGCTTAAGGGATACGGGGATACTTTTCTGCGATCGCGCAACGACCTAACTAATTCTTGTTGTTGTTATTATTATTATTTTCATGGATAAGCATTAACCAGGACTGTGACATACAGAGCAAGGAATGTAAGAGGTAGTCAAATTTGAACTAAGGAAGGGAAGAGTGACGGCAGCACTTTATAATATATTATATTAACACATCGGCCGTTTCCCACCAAGGTAGGGTGACCCGACAAAGAAAAACTTTCATCATCACTCACTCCATCACTGTCTTGCCAGAGGCGTGCTTACACTACAGCTACAAAACTGCAACATTAACACCCCTCCTTCAGAGTGCCGGCACTGTACTTCCCATCTCCAGGAATCAAGTCCGGCCTGCCGGTTTCCCTGAATCCCTTCTTAAATGTTACTTTGCTCACACTCCAACAACACGTCAAGTATTAAAAACCATTTGTCTCCATTCGCTCCTATCTAACACGCTCACGCACGCTTGCTGGAAGTCCAAGCCCCTCGCACACAAAACCTCCTTTACCCCCTCCCTCCAACCTTTCCTCCACTACATATTTATACACTCTCGAAGTCATTCTATTTTGCTCCATCCTTTCTATATGTCCAAACCACCTCAACAACCCCTCCTCTGCTCTCTGGATAATAGTTTTGGTAATCCCGCACCTCCTCCTAATTTCCAAACTACGGATTCTCTGCATTATATTCACACCACACATTGACCTCAGACATGACATCTCCACTGCCTCCAGCCTTCTCCTTGTTGCAACATTCACAACCCATGCCTCACACCCATTCAAGAGTGTTGGTATAACTATACTCTCATACATTCCCCTCTTTGCTCCTCAGTGCACCACTCACCTTTTTCCCCTCGTTAATTCTATGATTCACCTCATCCTTCATAGACCCATCTGCTGACACATCCACTCCCAAATATCTGAACACATTCTCCTCCTCCATACTCTCTCCCTCCAATCTGATATCCAATCTTCCATTATCTAATTGTTTTGTTATCCTCATCACCTTACTCTTTCCTATATTCACTTTTAATTTCCTTCTTTTACATACCCTACCAAACTTATCCACCAACCTCTGCAACTTCTCCTCAGAATCTCCCATCAGCAAAGAGCAACTGTGACAACTCCCACTTTTTGCCAGATTCTTTATCTTTTAACCCCACACCTCTTGCCAACACCCTCGCATTCACTTCTCTTACAACTCCATCTATAAATATATTGAACAACCATGGTGACATCACACATCCTTGTCTAAGGCCTACTTTTACTGGGAAATAATCTCCCTCTCGTCTACATACTCTAACCTGAGCCTCACTATCCTCGTAAAAACTTTTCACCGCTTTCAATAACCTACCTCCTATTCCATAAATTTGCAACATCTGCCACATTCTCCCTCTATCCACCCTATCGTATGCCTTTTCGAAATCCATAAATGCCACAAACACCTCTTTACCCTTATCTAAATATTGTTCACGTATATGTTTCAGTGCAAACACTTGGTCTACACACCCCCTACCCTCCCTAAAGCCTCCTTGTTCATCCGCTATCCTGCTCTCCGTCTTACTCCTAATTCTTTCAATAATAACTCTACCATACACTTTACCAGGTACACTCAATAAACTTATTCCCCTATATTTTTTACACTCTCTTTTGTCCCCTTTGCCTTTATACAAAGGAACAATACACGCTCTCTGCCAATCCCTAGGTACCTTACCCTCTTCCATACATTTATTAAATAAAAACACTAACCACTCTAAAACTATATCCCCACCTGCCTTTGACATACTACTACTACTAACTACTACTAATAATAATAATATATTTATTTCTACAAGTACATGTACAAGGTATACAGCCATAGCTGACATCAATGACATACTACTATATAGAAAGCCGCTTGTTATGCTGAGCATTTCGGGCAAATGAGGTCAGTTTTGTCCCAGGATGCGACCCACACCAGTCCACTAACACCCAGGTACCCATTTTACTGATAGGTGAAGAGAGACAACCGGTGTAAAGAAACACGCCCAAAGTTCCTACCCTCGCTGGGAATCGAACCCAGACCCTCGCCGTGTGAAGCGAGAGTTTTAGCCACCAGACCACGGGGCACCGTGGTCAGTCAGCAACACAAGGACAGTCACTAACACAGGTTCAATCTTCAGCACTGTGTCAGACATCAACACTGGGCCAGTTACCAAAACTGTTTTAGTCATCAATAATGTTTTAGACACCAGCACTCTGTCAGACACCATCATTTGTTCAGTCATTATGTTAACGTTGTTCCCCAGGATGCGACGCACACCAGTCGACTAACATCCAGGTGTGTACCAGGGACAGCACGTGTCTCTTAATGTTTCCACCCGTACAGGGGATCAAACCACAGACCTCAGTGTGTGAGCTGAGTGCGCTACCAACCTAGCTAGGGGACACCTTGGTTAATTAAAACACCTAATACTATTATCAGCCACGGAGATTATCATGGTTGTGTGTTTTACCTGTTTTTCCTCTTGGCTTACGACTGATAAGACCAGATATCAATGTCTCGGCGAGACGAGACGTGTGGGTAGGTCTCGTTACCCCTGCTGCCTCTCGTTCACCTCGGAGTAAATAGTTTGCAGGAGTTAGAAGACTGTTGTGGGTAGCAACCTTCAAGAGAGAAGCTAAGTGCGCCAACGAAGAAAGAGGCGCACTTCTTGCATTTCTTGTTGTTTATGAACCCAAGAAAAGCTTATTGTTGTGAAGCTGCACATTATGACTCGTTATTAGTTTGCTCATAATACCTTAGTTGCTCACACCTAACGAACGTCTTACATACTCCCAGGTATAGTACGTGAAGGTCAGTAATATATCTCTCAAATCCCTTATGTTGCCAAACGTCTTCAGTTGAATGCATCAGAATAAAATGCATCATCAACTTGAATAATTTCCTCATTTCACTGTCTTAGACGTGTAGAGTATTCACGATGATCCGTGGCAGATCATTAGTCCCTTGTTGGGCGCACAGTTCTTGCAGCACACTACCCGGCACTCACTAACCTCACTGATAAGAGTGCCACTCACAACACTGCAAACATGGGAGCGCCACGACTTACTCTGGCGAGGTGTTGCGTGTGAATCCAGAAGAGGATGCTTTGCTTCCTCATTAAATAAATTATTTTTGATGTTTTGTCGCAGATAATTAATAAAATAGTCTCCTCGTTTAGTAAGGAAGAAGCACCTCGAATTGGCACAGGAAACCCTATCAATATACCACGAGTGGGTGGACGGCAACTGCAAAAAGAGTTTTACGAGCCCACATCTCCCTTACTGATGGCGTAGCTTCAGCTGTCTGCGTGGAGAATATCATCAATTTCTCACCTCATTGACGGCTTCTTTTGAAAAGGAAAACACGTCCGGAATCTCATGAAGCATGTGGCACTCCGTGATGCACTTCCAAGTGCCACCCATAAGACACACTCATGAAACTAATATACCCAAAGAATTTGTTACCATCTGATATAATGATATTTCGGGAGGATTTTCCCCGAAGTAGATCATAGGTAATTTGACGGTGTTTGCGCTCCATTGCACCGGGAGACTATCAATTGCGCTTTATTGCTCCATATATTAGACTAACACTTATCTTAACATCTTATATTGGAGTCACTTAAAGTTTTCCTTCATATTTCTTTCACTTTATTTGCGTCGTCATTCTTAGTGTTTCCTTAACATTATTAGTGTCATCCTTCTTGTCATATATTTTAGTGGACACTCATCATCAGACTTCATTTATAACGTGTGTTCTCTGCTCTTGTTACAACACTTCCCCCACAAAATCGATAGCATTGAATGCTAAATTGCTATTACTATATACACTGTTTTAATAGTACAGTGTTATCAATCATGTACCTGTCTACCTTTTTTACCTGTGGACGGTTATGGGGAACATCGCCCCAACGACCTGGTGACACACCAGGTCTCCTGGTGTGTCACTGGGTACTTGTAGCAAACTTCAGCGTCAGCAGCACTGCTGATCAGGATGTGGTCGCCAACTTCCCTCTTGAAGCAAGCTGAAGGTCTACTCGTAATTCTTTACATACATGTCGTGCAGAATAGGTAAAACTTGCGATTTTAGCTTAAACAGCAACGCTCTTCTTGCCGAATAAGGCAAACGAAAATTTGTGTATGCAATAATTTCGCAAAAATCATTCTGAACCTAACGAAAAAAAATATATTTCATTGTGTTTGTTTACGATTATATTATTGTAAACTTATCTAAAATATATTTAGTTGGATTGGCTAAATTAAATTGCGCTTATAATTATATTATTATAATATATATATATATATATATATATATATATATATATATATATATATATATATATATATATATATATATATATATATATATGTAGATAAAAGGCTTCAAGGAAGAATATTTGGATTTCTTCCTGAAGCCATTTGAATATTCCACTTCTTCTACCACCCCATCTTTTCATTCTTTTTTTTTACCAATAGGTATATTTTATTACATAATATGGTACAAAAGATATAAGAGCTACATTGTTGATATAAAGATGGCATATACAGTACACGAGGTGTGAGAGATACATGTCCAGTACACACTGTTACATGCCTGTCACTGATTATAATGCGAAAATCTCATCCAGCTCCTCAGAGCTGGGGCGCGTGCCCAAAATACAGCATGCATTACCCCTCTGAACAGCAGCGCTGAGTCGCTGGAACAGAAAACTAGCTGCCCTGGGATCCCTAGTTACCCTGTTGAGTCTTTTGCCCAGCTCCTTGAGGAACTTAGATGCACTCTTTCCCCACGAGCCAAGGGTCTCTGAGCCTATGGGAACAAACATATAATGATGGGCAAGTTCTCCATATTTTCTCGACTTTTGGGACTCCCTGAAGGTGGCAGCTGCCTCATTATCTCTTAGTGTACTTATTGCATTATCTCTTAGTGTACTTATTGCATTATCTCTTAGTGTACTTATTGCATTATCTCTTAGTGTACTTATTGCGTTACCTCTTAGCGTAGTTATCACAGCTCTCTTTCTTACTGGGATTATTTTGTGCCTCTGCCAAACCTCCCGCTATCGTAAAAACTAATTTCGCAATTTCACTGTGTCGATTTGGAACCAGTCCACCCAATACTTTTCCAGGGAATAGATTATGATACATCTGTCTCGCCAGCGTTACAGATGGGTTCACACTGAAGAATTTTTGGCTGTAAGTTGTCTATGTATAGTCTCCAGATCTACAATTTCGCCTGTCATAAATGTGGCTGTTAATAAATAGCAATATTCCAGTCTATACAGAACAAGTGACTAACGAAATGTTATCAGTTGTTTGGCATTTCTTATTCTGAACCTTCTTATCCTGTATATTATTTTCCTTACATATGAGTTAGTAACTTTGTTGTGATCCTAACATTTCTGCTCTACCGATACCCTTAATACAAAGGCACATACATCCATCTTCTGCTTTAGTGAGGGTTAAGAGGGTAACACTATAGTGAGGGTTAAGAGGGTAACACTATAGTGAGGGTTAAGAGGGTAACACTATAGTGAGGGTTAAGAGGGTAACACTATAGTGAGGGTTAAGAGGGTAACACTATAGTGAGGGTTAAGAGGGTAACACTATATTGCAAATATTTTTTTAAAGTTTCTGTATCAGAGTAATTGAAATGCATCCCTGCTCAGCATTACTACTGTTATATACACAGAAAAGCGCTAAACTCGCTTGAGCGTCTTAACCATCATATTGATTCGTGTGGCTCACTGGAAGACCTGGCTTGCTGTGATGTTGAAGTTGTGTTGCACACACGTTGATGTTGTGTTGCACACACGTTGATGGTGTGTTGCACACACGTTGATGGTGTGTTGCACACACTTTGATGGTGTGTTGTACACGTTGATGGTGTGTTGCACACACGTTGATGGTGTGTTGCACACACGTTGATGGTGTGTTGCACACACGTTGATGGTGTGTTGCACACACGTTGATGGTGTGTTGCACACACGTTGATGGTGTGTTGCACACACGTGATGGTGTGTTGCACACACGTTGATGGTGTGTTGCACACACGTTGATGGTGTGTTGCACACACGTTGATGTGTTGCACATACGTTGATGTTGCGTTGCACACACGTTGTTGTGTTGCACACACGTTGAAGTTGTGTTGCACACACGTTGGTGTTGCGCTGCACACACGATGTGTTGCACACACGATGATGTTGTGTTGCACACGATGATGTTGTGTTGCACACACGATGATGTTGTGTTGCACACACGATGATGTTGTGTTGCACACACGATGTTGTGTTGCACACACAATGATGTTGTGTTGCACACACGATGATGTTGTGTTGCACACACAATGATGTTGTGTTGCACACACGATGATGTTGTGTTGCACACACGATGTTTGATTTTGTTTTTATTACTCTGACAGTTCCTCTACCGGAGACTTGTCTTAAGACCAGGAGCTACAACTTAATAATTTGTACCTGTGGTAGTAACAATCCTCCCCCAGGTTACCTCCAGTCACTTAGTCACACCCCCTCCCTCCTCTTCAATCAGTCAGTCACACCCCCTCCCTCCTCTTCAATCAGTCAGTCACACCCCCTCCCTCCTCTTCAGTCAGTCAGTCACACCCCCCTCCCTCCTCTTCAGTCAGTCAGTCACACACCCCTTCCCCCTCCTCTTCAGTCAGTCAGTCACACACCCTCCCTCCTCTTCAGTCAGTCAGTCACACACCCCTCCCTCCTCTTCAGTCAGTCAGTCACACACCCCTCCCTCCTCTTCAGTCAGTCAGTCACACACCCCTCCCTCCTCTTCAGTCAGTCAGTCACACACCCCTCCCTCCTCTTCAGTCAGTCAGTCACACACCCCTCCCTCCTCTTCAGTCAGTCAGTCACACCCCCTCCCTCCTCTTCAGTCAGTCTGTCACACACCTCCCTCCTCTTCAGTCAGTCAGTCACACCCCCTCCCTCCTCTTCAGTCAGTCTGTCACACCCCCTCCCTCCTCTTCAGTCAGTCTGTCACACCCCCTCCCTCCTCTTCAGTCAGTCTGTCACACCCCCTCCCTCCTCTTCAGTCAGTTAGTCACACCCCCCTCCCTCCTCTTCAGTCAGTCAGTCACACACCCCTCCCTCCTCTTCAGTCAGTCAGTCACACCCCACTCCCTCCTCTTCAGTCAGTGTCACACACCCCTCCCTCCTCTTCAGTCAGTCAGTCACTCCCCCCTCCCTCCTCTTCAGTCAGTCAGTCACTCCCCCCTCCCTCCTCTTCAGTCAGTCAGTCCCACTCCCTCCTTCAGTCAGTCAGTCAGTCAGTCAGTCAGTCACATCCCCTCCTTTCTCTTCAGTCAGTCAGTCAGTCAGTCACATCCCCTCCCTCCTCTTCAGTCAGTCAGTCACTCCCCCTCCCTCCTCTTCAGTCAGTCAGTCCCACTCCCTCCTTCAGTCAGTCAGTCACATCCCCTCCTTCCTCTTCAGTCAGTAAGTCAGTCAGTCACATCCCCTCCCTCCTCCTCAGTCAGTCAGTCACTCCCCCTCCCTCCTCTTCAGTCAGTCAGTCCCACTCCCTCCTTCAGTCAGTCAGTCAGTTAGTCACATCCCCTCCTTCCTCTTCAGTCAGTCAGTCAGTCAGTCACACCCCCCTCCCTCCTCTTCAGTCAGTCAGTCACTCCCCCTCCCTCCTCTTCAGTCAGTCAGTCACTCCCCCTCCCTCCTCTTCAGTCAGTTAGTCACTCCCCCTCCCTCCTCTTCAGTCAGTCAGTCACACCCCTTACCTCCTCTTCAATCACCCAATCACACTCTCTCCCACATCTTCAGTCAGTCAGTCACTCTCCCTCCCTCCTCTTCAGTCACAAGTCAAGTAATTCGGGACCAGACAAACAGAACCCATTTTGTGTGTCAGTTCTGGCGATTAAAGAGACAATGAGGGAGGGGAGAAGGTGGGGAGAAAGAGATCAGTGGCGTAGGGAGGGGAGAAGGTGGGGAGAAAGAGAGCAGTGGTGTAGGGAGGGGAGAAGGTGGGGAGAAAGAGCAGTGATGTAGGGAGGGGAGGTGGGGAGAAAAAGAGCACTGCAGTAGGGAAGGGATACAGTGAGAAAAAGAGCAGTGGTGTTGGGAGGGGAGAAGGTGAGGAGAAAGAGAGCAGTGGTATAGGGAGGGGAGGAGAAAGAGAAGTGGTGCTGGGAAGAGAAAAGTGGGGAGAAAGAGCAGTGGTGTAGGGAGGGACAATGTGGGGAGAAAGAGAGCAGCGGTGTGGGGAGGGAGAAGGTGGGAGCAAGAGAGCAGTGGTGTGGGAAGGGGAGAAGGTGGGGAGCAAGAAAGTATTTGTGTGGGGAGGGGAGAAGGTGGGGAGCAAAAGAGTAGTGGTGTGGGAAGGGGAGAAGGTGGGGAGCAAGAGAGCAGTGGTGTGGGGAGGGGAGAAGGTGGGGAGCAAGAGAGCAGTAGTGTGGGGAGGGCAGAAGGTGGGGAGCAAGAGAGCAGTGGTGTGGGGAGGGGAGAAGATGGGGAGAAAAGAAGTGATGCAGGGAAGGGAAAAAGTGGGGAGAAAGAGCAGTGGTGTAGGGAGGGGAGAATGTGAGGAGAAAGAGAGCAGCGGTGTGGGGAGAGGTGGGAGCAAGAGAGCAGTGGTGTTGGAAGGTTAGAAGTTGGGGAGAAAGAGAGCAATTGGGTGGGGAGGGGAGAAGGTGCAGAGCAAGAGAGCAGTGGTGTGGGAAGGGAGAAGGTGGGGAGCAAGAAAGTAGTGTTGTGGGGAGGGCAGAAAATGGGGAACAAGAGAGCAGTGGTGTGGGGAGGGCAGAAGGTGGGGAGCAAGAGAGCAGTGGTGTGGGAAGGAGAGAAGGTGGGGAGCAAGAGAGCAGGTGTGTGGGGAGGAGAGAAGGTGGGGAGCAAGAGAGTAGTGTTGTGGGGAGGGGAGAAGGTGGGGAACAAGAGAGCAGTGGTGTGGGGAGGGCAGAAGGTGGGGAGCAAGAGAGCAGTGGTGTGGGTAGGAGAGAAGGTGGGGAGCAAGAGAGCAGTGGTGTGGGGAGGGGAGAAGGTGGGGAGCAAGAGAGCAGTGGTGTGGGAAGGGGAGAAGGTTGGGAGCAAGAGAGACAGTGGTGTTGGGAGGGGAGAAGGCGGGGAGCAAGAGAAAAGTGGTGTTTGGAGGGGAGAAGATGGAGAGCAAGAAAGCAGTGGTGTGGGGAGGGGAGAAGGTGGAGAGCAAGAGAGCAGTGGTGTGGGGAGGGAGAAGGTGGAGAGCAAGAAAGCAGTGGTGTGGGAAGGGGAGAAGGTGGGGAGCAAGAGAGTAGTGTTGTGGGGAGGGGAAAAGGTGGGGAACAAGAGAGCAGTGGTGTGGGGAGGGCAGAAGGTGGGGAGCAAGAGAGCAGTGGTGTGGGAAGGAGAGAAGGTGGGGAGCAAGAGAGCAGTGGTGTGGGAAGGGGAGAAGGTTGGGAGCAAGAGAGACAGTGGTGTGGGGAGGGGAGAAGGTGGGGAACAAGAGAACAGTGGTGTCGGGAGGGGAGAAGGTGGGGAGCAAGAGAGCAGTGGTGTGGGAAGGGAGAAGGTGGGGAGCAAGAGAGTAGTGTTGTGGGGAGGGAGAAGGGAGGGACCAAGAGAGCAGTGGTGTGGGGAGGGCAGAAGGTGGGGAGCAAGAGAGCAGTGGTGTGGGAAGGAGAGAAGGTAGGGAGCAAGAGAGCAGTGGTGTGGGGAGGGGAGAAGGTGGGGAGCAAGAGAGCAGTGGTGTGGGAAGGGGAGAAGGTGGGGAGCAAGAGAGCAGTGGTGTGGGAAGGAGAAAGGTAGGGAGCAAGAGAGCAGTGGTGTGGAGGGAGGAAGGTGGGAGCAAGAGAGCAGTGGTGTGGGAAGGGAGAAGGTGGGGAGGAAGAGAGACAGTGGTGTGGGGAGGGAGAAGGTGGGGAGCAAGAGAGCAGTGGTGTGGGAAGGGAGAAGGTGGGGAGGAAGAGAGACAGTGGTGTGGGGAGGGAGAAGGTGGGGAGCAAGAGAGCAGTGGTGGGAAGGGGAGAAGGTGGGGAGGAAGAGAGACAGTGGTGTGGGAGGGTAGAAGGTGGAGAGCAAGAGAGCAGTGGTGTGGGAAGGGAGAAGGTGGGGAGCAAGAGAGAAGTGTTGTGGGAGGGAGAAGGGGGAACAAGAGAGCAGTGGTGTGGGGAGGGCAGAAGGTGGGGAGCAAGAGAGCAGTGGTGTGGGAAGGAGAGAAGGTAGGGAGCAAGAGAGCAGTGGTGTGGGGAGGGAGTAGGTGGGGAGCAAGAGAGCAGTGGTGTGGGAAGGAGAAGGTGGGGAGGAAGAGAGACAGTGGTGTGGGGAGGGAGAAGGTGGGGAGCAAGAGAGCAGTGGTGTGGGAAGGGGAGAAGGTGGGGAGGAAGAGAGACAGTGGTGTGGGGAGGGGAGAAGTTGGGGAGCAAGAGAGAAGTGGTGTGTGGAGTGGAGTAGGTGGGGAGCAAGAGAGCAGTGGTGTGGGGAGTGGAGTAGGTGGGGAGCAAGAGAGCAGTGGTGTTGAGAGGGGAGGTGGGGAGCAAGAGAGAAGTGTGGGGAGGGGAGAAGGTGATGTGATAGATATAGGCTGAAGAGAATGGAATGGGAGGATAGAAACTGACACTGACAATAAAAGGAGATGAAGAGAGGATGGAAAGACAGTAGAATTGAAGAATGGGAGGGAGGAGAGAAAGAATGAGAGAATGGGAGAGTGGACAGGAAGAATGGGGAATGGGAGAGCAGAGAGAAAGAATGAGGAATGGGAGATTGGAGAGGAAGAATGGGGAATGGGAAGGTAGAGAGAAAGAATGGGGAATGGAAGGACATATAGAAAGAATGAGGAATGGGAGAGTGGAGAGGAAGAATGGGGAATGGAAGGACAGAGAGAAAGAATGAGGAATGTGAGAGCGGAGAGGAAGACTGGGGAATGGGAGAGTAGAGAGAAAGAATGGGGAATGGAGTAATGGACATGAAAGAGAAGTCTCAGGTGAGCTTCACCTGGGAGCTGATCATGGTGGAGCTGGAAGAGAGAGAGAGAGAAATATAGATATTCTACTTATCAGTAATCACAAGAACATAATTCATATTGCTGTTCTTGGTTTCCGGTTAATGTATCGAGTAGGTTTACCCCAGTAGCAGTGATAATAATTCCCAGTAGCAGTGATAATAATTCCCAGTAGCAGCGATAATAATTCCCAGTAGCAGTGATAATAATTCCCAGTAGCAGCGATAATAATTCCCAGTAGCAGTGATAATAATTCCCAGTAGCAGTGATAATAATTCCCAGTAGCAGTGATAATAATTCCCAGTAGCAGCGATAATAATTCCCAGTAGCAGTGATAATAATTCCCAGTAGCAGTGATAATAATTCTCAGTAGCAGTGATAATAATTCTCAGTAGCAGTGATAATAATTCCCAGTAGCAGTGATAATAATTCCCAGTAGCAGTGAGAATAATTCCCAGTACCTGTGATAATAATTCCCAGTAGCAGTGATAATAATTCCCAGTAGCAGTGATAATAATTCCCAGTAGCAGTGATAATAATTCCCAGTAGCAGTGATAATAATTCCCAGTAGCAGTGATAAAAATTCCCAGTAGCAGTGATAATAATTCCCAGTAACAGTGATAAAAATTCCCAGTAGCAGTGATAATAATTCCCAGTAGCAGTGATAATAATTCCCAGTAGCAGTGATAAAAATTCCCAGTAGCAGTGATAATAATTCCCTGTAGCAGTAATAAAAATTCCCAGTAGCAGTGATAATAATTTCCAGTACAAGTGATAAAAATTCCCAGTAGCAGTGATAATAATTCCCAGTAGCAGTGATAATAATTCCCAGTACCAGTGATAATAATTCCCAGTAGCAGTGATAATAATTCCCAGTACCAGTGATAATAATTCCCAGTAGCAGTGATAATAATTCCCAGTAAGATAATAATTCCCAGTAGCAGTGATAATAATTCCCAGTAGCAGTGATAATAATTCCCAGTACAGTGATAAAATTCCCAGTAGCAGTGATAATAATTCCCAGTAGCAGTGATAAAATTCCAGTAGCAGTGATAATAATTCCCAGTAGCAGTGATAATAATTCAGTAGCAGTGATAATAATTCCCAGTAGCAGTGATAATAATTCCCAGTAGCAGTGATAATAATTCCCAGTAGCAGTGATAATAATTCCCAGTAGCAGTGATAATAATTCCCAGTAGCAGTGATAATAATTCCCAGTAGCAGTGATAATAATTCCCAGTAGCAGTGATAATAATTCCCAGTAGCAGTGATAATAATTCCCAGTAGCAGTGATAATAATTCCCAGTAGCAGTGATTAATCCAGTCAGTGATAATTCCCAGTAGCAGTGATAATAATTCCCAGTAGCAGTGATAATAATTCCCAGTAGCAGTGATAATAATTCCCAGTAGCAGTGATAATAATTCCCAGTAGCAGTGATAATAATTCCCAGTAGCAGTTATAATAATTCCCAGTAGCAGTGATAATAATTCCCAGTAGCAGTGATAATTCCCAGTAGCAGTGATAATTCCCAGTAGCAGTGATAATAATTCCCAGTAGCAGTGGTAATAATTCCCAGTAGCAGTGATAATAATTCCCAGTAGCAGTGATAATAATTCCCAGTAGCAGTGATAATAATTCCCAGTAGCAGTGATAATAATTCCCAGTAGCAGTGATAATAATTCCCAGTAGCAGTGATAATAATTCCCAGTAGCAGTGATAAAAATTCCCAGTAGCAGTGATAATAATTCCCAGTAGCAGTGATAATAATTCCCAGTAGCAGTGATAATAATTCCCAGTAGCAGTGATAATAATTCCCAGTAGCAGTGATAATAATTCCCAGTAGCAGTGATAATAATTCCCAGTAGCAGTGATAATAATTCCCAGTAGCAGTGATAATAATTCCCAGTAGCAGTGATAATAATTCCCAGTACCAGTGATAATAATTCCCAGTAGCAGCGATAATAATTCCCAGTAGCAGTGATAATAATTCCCAGTACTAGTGATAATAATTCCCAGTAGCAGTGATAATGATTCCCAGTAGCAGTGATAATAATTCCCAGTAGCAGTGATAATGATTCCCAGTAGCAGTGATAATAATTCCCAGTAGCAGTGATAATAATAATTATAGTAATAATAATCATACCATCAAGATGAGTAGCAGTACCAGTAACTATATAATAAATAATAATAATAATATTATTATTATTATTATTATTTTAAGGAAGTGCAGAATCCCTAGGGTCTTAAGGACCTGGGGAATAGGAGATAATTAGGTTTCATGTGAGCATGGGGAGTGCTCCTAATATTCCTTGGATCAAGAGCACTTCCTCCTTATCTAACCGTTTGAAGGGTTAAATACTTTGTAAGACATGAGTGAGTCTACTGTGTCTTCCCACAGCTAATGAACTGCTTAATGAACATACAATTAAATATCTTGGTATTGTAGGTTTGGCAGTCATGTAGGTTTGGCAGTCATGTAGGTTTGGCAGTCATGTAGGTTTGGCAGTCATGTAGGTTTGGCAGTCATGTAGGTTTGGCAGTTATGTAGGTTTGGCAGTCATGTAGGTTTTGCAGTCATGTAGGTTTGGCAGTTATGTAGGTTTGGCAGTCGTGTAGGTTTGGCAGTCATGTACGTTTGGCAGTCATGTAGGTTTGGCAGTTATGTAGGTTTGGCAGTCATGTAGGTTTGGCAGTCATGTAGGTTTTTCAGACATGTAGGTTCACATATTGTGTCTAATGTCTTTCATCCCATACCCTTCCCCCCCCCTTCCTCTCAGGACTTAAGAATAACAGGGAATCAACAAATTTATTACTCGATTTCCCACACCCATTCCTATTTTTTTTCTTTCTTATAATATATATGTATATACATTTTTTTTTTTTAACACATCGGCCGTTTCCCACCAAGGCAGGGTGGCCCGACAAAGAAAAACTTTCATCATCACTCACTCCATTACTGTCTTGCTAGAGGGGTGCTTATACTACAGCTACAGTGCCGGCACTGTATTTCCCATCTCCAGGAATCAAGTCCGGCCTGCCGGTTTTCCTGAAACCCTTCATAAATGTTACCTTGCTTACACTCCAACAGCACGTCAAGTCCTAAAAACCATTTGTCTCCATTCGCTCCTGTCTAACACGCTCACGCATGCTTGCTGGAAGTCCAAGCCCCTTGTACACAAAACCTCCTTTACCCCCTCCCTTTAACCTTTCCTTCCACAATAGATTTATACGCTCTAAAAGTCATCTTATTTCGTTCCATCATCTCTAAACAACAACCCATCCCCACCCCTCTGGATAATACTTTTAGTAACCCTTGCACCTCCTCCTAATTTCCGAACTACAGATTCTCTGCATTACATTCACACCGCACAGTGCCCTCAGACATGACATTTCCACTGATTCCAGCCTTGTTGCAACATTCACCACCCATGCTTCACACCCATATAAGAGCATTGGAATAACTACACTTTCATACATTCCCCTCTTTGCTTCCATGGATAACGTTCTTTGTCTCCACAGACTCCTCAGTGCACTACTCACCTTTTTTCCCTCGTCGGTTCTATGATTTACCTCGTCTTTCACAGGCCCATCTGCTCACAAGTCCACTCTCAAATATCTGAATACACTCACTTCCTCTATACTCTCTCCCTTCAATCTGATATCCAGTCTCTCATTATCAATTTTTTTTGTTATTCTCATCACCTTACTCTTTCCTATGTTCACTTTTAATTTCCTTCTTTTACATACCCTGTTAAACTTGTCTAACAACCTCTGTAACTTCTCTTCAGAATCTCCCAGAAGCACAGTGTCATCAGCAAAAAGCAACTTTGACAACTCCCATTTTGTGTTAGATTCTTCATCTTTTAACCCCACATCTCTTGCGAACACCCGAGCATTCACTTGTCTTAAAACTCCATCTATAAATATATTGAACAACCATGGTGACATCACACATCCTTGTCTAAGGCCTACTTTTACTGGGAAATAATCTCCCTCTCTCCTACATACTCTAACCTGAGCCTCACTATCCTCGTAAAAACTCTTCACTGCTTTCAGTAACCTACCTCCTATTCCATACATTTGCAACATCTGCCACATTGCCCCCCTATCCACCCTATCATATGCCTTTTTCAAATCCAAAAATGCTTATCTAAATACTTATCTAAATACTGTTCACCTATATGTTTCACTGTAAACCCTTTGTCTACACACCTACTCTTCCTAAAGCTTCTTTATTCATCTGCGATCCTCCTCTCTGTCTTTTTCTTAATTCTTTCAATAATAACTCTACCATACACTTTACCAGGTATACTCAACAGGCTTATTCCCCTATAATTTTTTATACAAAGGAACTATGCATGCTCTCTGTCAATCACTAGGCACCTTACCTTCTTCCATACATTTGTTAAAAAAAAGAATTAACCACTCCAAACCTATATCCGCACCTCCTTTTAACATTTCTGTCTTTATCCCATCAACCACAGCTGCTTTACTCCCATTCATTCTACCTACTACCCTCATGAACTTCCCCCACACTCACAATTGGCTCTTCCTCACTCCTACAAGACGTTATACCTCCCTGCCCAATACACGAAATCACAGCTTCCCTATCTGCATCAACATTTAAAAGTTCCTCAAAAAAATATTCCCTCCATCTTCCCGCTACCTCTAACTCTCCTAATAATTCTCTTCTCTCATTTTAAACTGTCAAATCCATTTGTTCCCTAGACTTTCTCAACTTATTAATGTCACTCCAAAACTTTATTATTCTCAACAAAATTTGTTGATAGCATCTCACCCACTCTCTCATTTGCTCTCTTTTTACATTTCTTCACCACTCTCTTAACCTCTCTTTTTCTCTCCATTTATTCCTTTCTTCTTGTATCACTTCTGTTTTGTAAAAACCTCTCATATGCTAACTTTTTCTCTCTTACTACTCTCTTTACATCATCATTCCACCAATCGCTCTTCTTCCCTCCCGCACCCACTTTCCTATAACCACAAACTTCTGCTGAACACTAACACTATATTCTTAAACCTACCCCATACCTCTTCAACCCACTGCCAATAGTTGTTTATATCTTACCCTAACTTCCTCCTTTTGTTTATAAACCTTCACATCTCTCTTACTTGCTGATTCTATTCTCCTTGTATCCCATATACCTTTTACTCTCACTGTAGCTACAACTAAAAAAAGTGATCTGATATATCTGTGGCCCCTCTATAAACATGTACATCCTGAAGTCTGCCCATCCGTCTTTTATCTACCAATACATAGTCCAACAAACTACTCTCATTACACCCTATATCATATCTTGTATACTTATCCTTTTTTTCTATAAGTATGTTATCAATTACCAAACCTCTTTCTAAGCAAAGATCAATCAAAGGGCTCCCATTATCATTTACACCTGGCACCCCAAACTTTCCTACCACACCCTCTCTAACCTTTTCTCACACTTTACCATTTAGGTCCCCAACCACAGTATATATGTCGTGCCGAATAGGTAAAACTTGCGATTTTGGCTTAAATAGCAGCGTTTGTGTATGCAATAATTTCGCAAAAATCATTCTGAACCTAACGAAAAAATATGTTTCATGGTGTTTGTTTATTATTAAATAATTGTAAACTTATCTAAAATATATTTAGCTGGATTAAGCTAATGTAAATTTTCTAAGGTTCTTTTGGTACAAAATTATTAATTTTTTTCATTAACATAAATGAAAAAAATATATCTTTAAACGTATAAGAGAAAATTTTAGAAATGACTCAATTTTAAATGAGTTCTTGCTAATTGACCAATTTTACCTATTCAGCACGATCGATATATATATATATATATATATATATATATATATATATATATATATATATATATATATATATTTTATTAACACATGGGCCGTTTCCCACCAAGGCAGGGTGGCC
Source organism: Cherax destructor (assembly GCA_009830355.1). Taxonomy (NCBI): domain Eukaryota; kingdom Metazoa; phylum Arthropoda; class Malacostraca; order Decapoda; family Parastacidae; genus Cherax; species Cherax destructor. The sequence goes on from WNWK01005840.1 coordinate 93,571, forward strand.
TGACAAAGAAAAGCTTTCATCATCATTCACTCCATCACTGTCTTGCCAGAGGCGTGCTTACACTACAGCTACAAAACTGCAACATTAACACCCCTCCTTCAGAGTGCCGGCACTGTACTTCCCATCTCCAGGACTCAAGTCCGGCCTGCCGTTTTCCCTGGAACCCTTCATAAATGTTACCTTGCTTACACTTCAACAGCACGTCAAATCCTAAAAAACATTTGTCTCCATTCCCTCCAATCTAACACGCTCTAGCACGCTTGCTGGAAGTCCAAGCCCCTCGCACACAAAACCTCCTTTACCCCTCCCTCCAACCTTTTCTACGCCGACCCCTACCCCGCCTTTCCTCCACTACATATTTATACACTCTCGAAGTCATTCTATTTTGATCCCACACCTCCTCCTCATCTCCAAATTACGGATTCTCTGCATTATATTCACACCACACATTGCCCTCAGACATGAGGGCAATGTGTGGTTGGTAGACAGCAACCACCCAGGGAGGTACTACCACCCAGGGAGGTACTACCGTCCTACCAAATGAGTGTGAAACACAAGCCTGTAATTGTTTTGCATGATGGTAGGATTGCTGGTGTCTTTTTCTGTCTCATAAACATGCAAAGTTGCAGGTATCTTGCTTCTTCTATTTACACTTAGGTCACACTACACATGCATGTACAAGCATATATATACTAACCCCTCTGGGTTTTTCTTCTATTTTTCTTCCTAGTTCTTGTTCTTGTTTATTTCTTCTTATCTCCATGGGGAAGTGGAACAAAATTCTTCCTCCGTAAGCTATGCGTGTCGTAAGAAGCGACTAAATGCCGGGAGCAATGGGCTAGTACCCCTTCTCCTGTATAAATTACTAAAAACAAGATATATATATATATATATAATATATATATATATATATATATATATATATATATATATATATATATATTGTGCATTCTCTTAAGTATGACTAAATAGGTAGATGTTTAAAAATTTTTTGCCATGGCGTTGTTTACTGAGTGGTTTAAAGTCATTAAGTAGAGACAAGTTTGTAACCGGAAATTCCATTGGTACACTGATATTTCTGAATCATTGCAGGTTAGTTCTTCTTCACCCACTTGAAGGGTTGCTTATGTTTGTCATCAATGAATATTTCTTTTCAGGAAGGGAAAATCTTGGACCGGGAGTGGTGAGAGTATTGCTTCACTCTCTTCATGGTGGAAAATACACCTGGCTCTTCATGGTGGTAAATACACCTGGCTCTTCATGGTGGTAAATACACCTGGCTCTTCATGGTGGTAAATACACCTGCCTCTTCATGGTGGTAAATACACCTGGCTCTTCATGGTGGTAAATACACCTGGCTCTTCATGGTGGTAAATACACCTGCCTCTTCATGGTGGTAAATACACCTGGTTCTTCATGGTGGTAAATACACCTGGCTCTTCATGGTGGTAAATACACCTGGCTCTTCATGGTGGTAATTACACCTGGCTCATCATGGTGGTAAATACACCTGGCTCTTCATGGTGGTAAATACACCTGGCTCTTCATGGTGGTAAATACACCTGGCTCTTCATGGTGGTAAATACACCTGGCTCTTCATGGTGGTAAATACACCTGGCTCTTCATGGTGGTAAATACACCTGGCTCTTCATGGTGGTAAATACACCTGGCTCTTCATGGTGGTAAATACACCTGGCTCTTCATTGTGGTAAATACACCTGCCTCTTCATGGTGGTAAATACACCTGCCTCTTCATGGTGGTAAATACACCTGCCTCTTCATGGTGGTAAATACACCTGCCTCTTCATGGTGGTAAATACACCTGCCTCTTCATGGTGGTAAATACACCTGCTCTTCATGGTGGTAAATACACCTGGCTCTTCATGGTGGTAAATACACCTGGCTCTTCATGGTGGTAAATACACCTGGCTCTTCATGGTGGTAAATACACCTGGCTCTTCATGGTGGTAAATACACCTGCTCTTCATTGGTAAATACACCTGGCTCTTCATGGTGGTAAATACACCTGGCTCTTCATGGTGGTAAATACACCTGCCTCTTCATGGTGGTAAATACACCTGCCTCTTCATAGTGGTAAATACACCTGCCTCTTCATGGTGGTAAATACACCTGGCTCTTCATGGTGGTAAATACACCTGGCTCTTCATGGTGGTAAATACACCTGGCTCTTCATGGTGGTAAATACACCTGGCTCTTCATGGTGGTAAATACACCTGGCTCTTCATGGTGGTAAATATACCTGGCACTTCATGGAGGTAAATACACCTGGCTCTTCATAGTGGTAAATACACCTGCCTCTTCATGGTGGTAAATACACCTGCCTCTTCATGGTGGTAAATACACCTGCCTCTTCATGGTGGTAAATACACCTGGCTCTTCATGGTGGTAAATACACCTGGCTCTTCATGGTGGTAAATGCACCTGGCTCTTCATGGTGGTAAATACACCTGGCTCTTCATGGTGGTAAATACACCTGCTCTTCATGGTGGTAAATACACCTGCTCTTCATGGTGGTAAAACACCTGCCTCTTCATGGTGGTAAATACACCTGCCTCTTCATGGTGGTAAATACACCTGCCTCTTCATGGTGGTAAATACACCTGGCCTCATGGTGGTAAATACACTGGCTCTTCATGGTGGTAAATACACCTGGCTCTTCATGGTGGAAATACACCTGGCTCTCATGGTGGTAAATACACCTGCCTCTTCATGGTGGTAAATACACCTGGCTCTTCATGGTGGTAAATACACCTGGCTCTTCATGGTGGTAAATACACCTGGCTCATCATGGTGGTAAATACACCTGCCTCTTCATGGTGGTAAATACACCTGGCTCTTCATGGTGGTAAATACACCTGGCTCTTCATGGTGGTAAATACACCTGGCTCTTCATGGTGGTAAATATACCTGGCACTTCATGGAGGTAAATACACCTGGCTCTTCATAGTGGTAAATACACCTGCCTCTTCATGGTGGTAAATACACCTGCTCTTCATGGTGGTAAATACACCTGCTCTTCATGGTGGTAAATACACCTGGCCTTCATGGTAAATACACCTGGCTCTTCATGGTGGTAAATGCACCTGGCTCTTCATGGTGGTAAATACACCTGGCTCTTCATGGTGGTAAATACACCTGTCTCTTCATGGTGGTAAATACACCTGTCTCTTCATGGTGGTAAATACACCTGCCTCTTCATGGTGGTAAATACACCTGCCTCTTCATGGTGGTAAATACACCTGCCTCTTCATGGTGGTAAATACACCTGGCTCTTCATGGTGGTAAATACACCTGGCTCTTCATGGTGGTAAATACACCTGGCTCTTCATGGTGGTAAATACACCTGGCTCATCATGGTGGTAAATACACCTGCTCTTCATGGTGGTAAATACACCTGGCTCTCATTGGAAATACACCTGGCTCTTCATGGTGGTAAATACACCTGGCTCATCATGGTAATCACCTCTCTTCATGGTGGTAAATACACCTGGCTCTTCATGGTGGTAAATACACCTGGCTCTTCATGAAGATCACTTCACAATGTCTACACTTCATCTCTACACAATGTTATAACATATTTTCTGTTGACAATGTCCAAACTCTTTAGTATAATTTTCTCCAAGAAATTTCGTTTGACTTCTTAAATTATTTGAATCTACTTCTTAATATTTTGAATGCAGCCTTTTTTTTTTTATTTAGTTTTCAATATATTTTCAAACAATGGAGTACCCTCCCCCCCCCTCGCACAGCGTCCAAATATTTTATTCAAAAGTCCATATTTTTTGATCATTTATTTTTCTTACTGTGCAGATTTTTTCCTCCCGAACAAATTCACTTCTAATTTGTTTATTGATTGGAGGGAAAATCCATGTATTTCTATATGCTTATGATACTCCAATATGTTTTGTCTTATCGAGAATCAGCATCGACATTTAAATTAAGAGATATCTCATGTGGCCCGTGGCTGAGTGGCAAAAGCTCTCGCTTCACTCAATGAGGTCCGGGTTCGATTCCCGGCAAGGATGGAAACATTCCTTATACATATTGTCCATGTTCACCCATCAGTAAAAATGGGTACCTGGGTGTTAGTCGACTGGTGTGGGTCGCATCCTGGGACAAAATTGACCTAATATACCCGAAATGCTCAGCATAACAAGGGGCTTTCTATATAGTAGTATGTCATTGGTGTCAGCTGGGACTGTATACCTTGTACATGTACTTGTAGTAAATAAAGATATTAAATATTAAATTAAATATTAACAAATTAATTGCAGTGTACGAGTGTGTGTGTGTGTGTGTGTGTGTGTGTGTGTGTGTGTGTGTGTGTTCACACACACAATTAAAACGGGACTTTGAAGATCAATGGAACTTAGTTTTGGACTTGGTTAAGTTTTTGCTCACAAGTGGTTGTGTGGGGAGAATGATGTATTATAATACCATTCATGAGGAGCTGGGGAGAAGACGCAGGAGGGGGAGAGAAATGGAGAACGGGAGGAGAGAGACAGAGACATAGACACATAGAGAATGATATATGGAGATACATGGGGGAGAGGAGCGTGATGAGATACTGGACACATAAGGAGTGGAGACGAAGATGAGAGTGAGTTGAGGTGAGAGAACACGTGGAGAGGAGACAAGAGGGTGTGCTATAAGAGTTAATGAGGGAGCTTCGCTTATATCGTTTGTGTCTCATCCTAATGAGAGCAACACTGTACTTTTAGCTTATTATCTTTATTAGAGATTGTTGTTGTAGTGCCTTCTGTGAAGGTAGTTTATTGTGCACCCCATGTTTATTGTGCACCCCATGTTCATCCTGTGAGAGGTAGCGCAAAAAAATGAGGATTACAAAGGTGACAAAGGCCTCAGTCAGACCCCACTTCGCATTGTTACATCACTAGAAGAAACATTTGTCATTTCATATCTTTTAATTATTTCATGTAACTTTGTACACAATGCAGTATGGAATAGTCTCAGAAATGATATTATATTACCACTGTAACATTGGTTGTGGTTGGGTTGCGATCCCCTCTTCAAAAATTGTTCATTCATTTAGTCGATGCAAAATGTGGATACAGCCTCAAAATTTCAGATATCATTAACAATGAGATGTTTTGCCATATCGTGTAAGGTTTGCATGGAGGTGTCTCTGAAAGGTTGGATGTGTGGACACACTAAGATACAATGCTCCAGTGTGTGGCTCTGGCTCTGTCCACACACTTTACATTTTATTTCACTGACATCTAAATACAAACCCTATGGGGATGTCAAGGACAGGTAATAACATCTTTCAATCTACTAATCTAGCTTTTTTCTTCATAGATATGTTTAGTTAATACATTTTATTATGATGGATAATAGATCTGCTAGTTCCTATCTGTACTGTTCTAATTTACTAATTTCTTTCTGACAATATTTCGTAAACTTTTGTTTGAACAACTAAAATTATACTCAACATTATCTTTATATAATGCTTGTTTAGCTAATTCATCCACTTTGTTATGCTCCTGTCATGCACAAGCATTCAGGTGTCAGCCAATCTAAAGCAAGAAATGAGGAAAGAGTCAATTGGAATTACACTGCGTGCTGTCGTAGTTTCTACAAGCTTGAGAACGACAAGTTTGACAAACAGTTCAGTTTGTAAAGTGAAAGCCCAGTTATTAATTCTAATTCACGTCTGCATTACAGACTCCGTACCCATCCTGTGGGCGGTGGTCAAAACATTACCGAGGCGGCACATAATAGGTCCAGTGACAAGGCCCTAAAATTTCGATAGCTAAGTAAGTTACGGTGGTCATAAAGTACTTACAACTGATGATCGGGTATCAGTCGTAATGAGTTGTTTATATACACACTAATTCAGTCACAAAATAATTTTTTTTTGTAGTTTATGTGCTCATGAATTATTTACAATAGGCAAAGTCAGCGCATTTTTCCAGAATGGCTGGTAAAATGCCGCTAGGGATAATATATTTCGACATTTGGGAGATAGTTGTGTCTGAATTCATGTTTTTTTTTTTTTTTTGTCATTCCAGCACATAAAGAGGCTGAGTGTGACAGTATTTCCTCTGGTGAAGTTTATAGTTAATATTTAGATCTACATCTTCTGGTGGTGTCAATTGCCAGCTGTAGCCTGACAGGACTGACAGCCAAGAGTCTGAGGACTTTGTTGGATGCACCATAGACATGTGGCTCCTCCTGCTTGATATTTTGATAATAATTAACTTCAGTTAAAGTTCTTTTCATATTAATCTCCTCATTGTAGTGGAAAGCCGAAAAGTTTGATCTACTTCCTTCTTGAAGGAATGTATCTTTGTGATCGATCTACTTCCTCTTTGAAGTCTAGATGGTATACACAAGTGTATGCCGACCCTAATGTTTACAGTCCTATCATACATATGTCTGACTTCTGAGACGTGCATGTCACAAATGACACTCGTGCAGTTAAGAGATGATAAACAATCACTAACAATTAACGTGTCATCTTCAAACAGATAGTCACTTCTGAGTACAAGGAGTATAGAAAACAGTTAATGATTACTGTTGTTGTAATGGTTGTTGTGATTGTGATTGTCGTGGTGCTGGTGCATAGTGAATATCACCATAGTGTTCTATAATGGTAAACACCACCATTGTGTTAAGCAATAGTGAACACTACCATTGTGTTCCGTGACGGTGAACACTTGTGTAACTAAAGCTGTTACATTAGTAAAGGTTCAAATAAATTGTCAGGTAATATATCCGTTTTGTTGGTGCGTGTTTCAGTGTCTACATAGAGGTCATCCCTCTACGTGACAATGGTACTTCTAGCTGCACCAGTGAATTCGTAAACAGAATCCTCTATACACATATTTTGGGGAAGATGTTTATGTGTTGGCTTCAAGATGAAGTTTTGTCTGTGCTCTAACAAGGTTCTTTGAGGGAGAGTGAGCGATAGTGTTCAGGAAAGAGATAATTTTCCATAGTGCTGCAAAATGTCACGTAGATCGTCTGTTTGATTCATTTGGAGGTCAGTTCCAGTTTTAAGAATCTATTTGGAAAAGTGTTCATGTATGACGAAGTTGGAAGGGCTTCTGTGTAAGAGTTCGGATGGGTTTGTCTGAGCATATCAGCTCCACCAAGGACATTTCTTTCAATGACACGATCTCTGATGCATGGAATATCAATTTATTTCCGCATGTTTAGAATTTTGGTGGTACATGGACATCTTAGGATAATCCTCATAGCGTCGCTATGATTTTTTTTACATCTTTTAAGCTTGTTGTCCGACACAGAAGCAAGTAGGGTGCGGCATAGTCAACTGGTGATGTACACGAAATAAATCATTTTCATATAATTGACATTAACTCCATAAAGCTCTAAGTGCTCTCAGTCCAATTTTATATTGACGACAAAGTCTTGTTACAACAAATCCAAATATAGGGAACTCAAATCGCAGTTATTTATATCTGGTTACATATTAAAGCCGAGATCTCTGATGCAACTGAATCCTGCAGACTTCGCCTCCCTCTCTGGCAGGACGCCAATTATGTTTATTTTCTCAGTCGAGATGATCAACCTCAGGTCGTGACAGGAATCTAATAGATATGTGTTGGGTGTTGGAGAGTCCGGTGGTGTGAATCATTTTATCATCAGCATAGCTAATCGTATAATGATTGGGCTGTCTAGGCATAGCGTTCACTAGAGCATTGATTATAAAATTGTGTGGTTCCTAGAAGTAGCTTTTAGTCCAGCGAAGAAGCCATCTTCTATTTCGGTAAGTTCATTAATAATTCAATGTCGTTTATATCAAAGGCAGGTTAAGGGAGGCAGTGTAGGATCCGTCAGTGTGTATGGGTGAGGAAGGTGTTAATGCAGTGGTACGCACTCCTCCCATGCATGGGTGAGGAAGGTGGTAATGCAGTGGTACGCACTCCTCCCATGCATGGGTGAGGAAGGTGGTAATGCAGTGGTACGCACTCCTCCCATGCATGGGTGAGGAAGGTGGTAATGCAGTGGTACGCACTCCTCCCATGCATGAAAACAAGCAAACGGAAATTGTTTGATTCTGTGCACGAGACGATTTAGGATCATCATTCCAAATGTTTAACACAAGCAGTTAGAGTTACTGAACGAAATGCATTTTGTTGAATGGGTTTTAGAATGTTAATGAAGCTATTGGTTTATGATTTAGGGAGCCTACCAGCTGCATACCTCACGTTTCACAGATCAAGTAAAGAATTTCCTGGTACTTGAGAGAGCAATCGGAGCCTTACTGTAAGTAATACTATCCCCAGGAGAAGCGGAGTTGCTTTTAGTTGGTGCGGCGTCGAGCGCAAAGTTTCTCAAAGTAATGTTGCAGTCATCTTTGCCAAGATAAAACTAACCACTCTCTCTGGAGACATGTTTGCTCTTAAATTTCGACTGAGTTGGACACACTGGTCCTGTCTGTCTACCGCTGCTCTGCCCAAGCCTTATGTACACGCTTCTGCTGCCACATCATATATTAATACTGTAATAAGGACCATAATAACAACAGCTACAACAACAACAATAACATCAATAACACCATCAAAAGCAGCAACAACAAAAATAAAAACGACAAAACAATAACAATAAAATAATAACAATAACGGCATCAGCATCAACAACTACAATAACAAAGAAGATTGCAACAACAAAACTATCAGTAAATAACAAAAACCACTAACAACAAATATGATGAAAATTAATTACAATAGCAACAACAATAACAACCTCAGAAAAAAAAACACCAAAAATTGCATATTCTGAAAATATTAGATGACAATTGCCACACGTACAATGTTAATTACGAAGCCTCCACTACCAGCGTCACACTTGAAGCCTCCACTACCAGCGTCACACTTGAAGCCTCCACTACCAGCGTCACACTTGAAGCTTCCACCACCAACGTCACACTTGAAGCTTCCACCACCAACGTCACACTTGAAGCTTCCACCACCAACGTCACACTTGAAGCTTCCACCACCAACGTCACACTTGAAGCTTCCACCACCAACGTCACACTTGAAGCTTCCACCACCAACGTCACACTTGAAGCTTCCACCACCAGTGTCACACTTGAAGCCTCCACCACCAACGTCACACTTGAAGCCTCCACTAACGTCACACTTGAAGCCTCCACCACAACGTCACACTTGAAGCTTCCACCACCAGTGTCACACTTGAAGCCTCCACCACCAACGTCACACTTGAAGCCTCCACCACCAGCGTCACACGTGAACCCTCCACCACCAACATCACACTTGAAGCCTCCACCACCAACGTCACACTTGAAGCCTCCACCACCAGCGTCACACTTGAAGCCTCCACCACCAACGTCACACTTGAAGCCTCCACCACCAACGTCACACTTGAAGCCTCCACCACCAGCGTCACACTTGAAGCCTCCACCACCAGCGTCACACTTGAAGCCTCCACCACCAGCGTCACACTTGAAGCCTCCACCACCAACGTCACACTTGAAGCCTCCACCACCAACGTCACACTTGAAGCCTCCACCACCAACGTCACACTTGAAGCCTCCACCACCAGCGTCACACTTGAAGCCTCCACCACCAGCGTCACACTTGAAGCCTCCACCACCAGCGTCACACTTGAAGCTGAACTAAACTAGAAAAAGAGTAAAATAAGATTTGTTTTTTTATGATAGTTCTGGTGCTAAAAAAATATGTATATCTAGTTGTCCCCGAGGATTTTTTTTCTTCCTTGATCTCCGTTTGAGAAGTTCAGAACATCTCTTGTGAAAGGTGGCAAAGATTCAGCTTTGGTATACCTGGAGAGGGTTTCGAGGGTCAACGCCCCCACGGCCCGGTCTGAGACCAGGCTTCGTACAGTCTGCTGAAAGAAAATTTCATGTTTTTAGTCTGTGTAAAAGTAAGTTTGCTAATTAACCAGCTTTATTAAACTAATTTGCATACCTCTTCCCTTGTGATAACTTGAGAACGTTACCTGGGATATGTTTCAAACTTTGTAAGAGAGTCTATCCTACTTAGAGAAAAGTTCAGATTTTTGTAGGGATGTGTAGACGCCTTTCTCTAAATTTTATTAAAACTTGAGTGTTTTTTTAACTGTTCTACAGCTCTAGAATGTCTCTTGTGAACGCCTTCAGAACTGCAGCACTAATACACACAACATAAGGTGAAGACTCCTGGATTCCGTGTAATAACTGGGGAACGCCTTCTGCTATTCACTTCTCAACTTTCAATATTGCTGGGGAGGGCAGTGGGGAATTTGCTAATTCTATTAAACAAATTGGAATATTGGTTTCCGCACAGTAACTTGAGGATGCCTTTTTATATCAGTTTCAAACTTTCTAAATTAGTGTGTCTAACCTAAAGAAAGGTGGACACTCTTATTGGACATTGTAGGTGTCAGTTTGCCGAGTTTATTAAAAAATGGGGCATTACAGTATAATAATTTTTGGTAGCACTGAATAATTATGCTGCAAGCTGGAAAAATTACACTGAATGTCATAAAATTTTATGGAATTATTATTTAGGCAATTCCATTTAGCCCATTAGGAGATAATAAATTTGATCTTACATCCAACAAGACTTACAAAAAGTTAATCATATTTAAGATTCTGATAAATTATTTTTAATGGTATGCTGTAGCTCCTCAGTTCTTTGATTTTCGTGTTATTCCACTGAGATAAACGCGTCACTTTCATTGACAACAGTCATTGAGTTCCCGAGTATATATTGTATGTAGAATTGTAAATATAACTCTGCGGACACAGCCAACCCAGTTTCGTCTTATTGGTCTCCATTTAAGAGTGTTTTCATTGAGGTATACCTCCTCGTCTTCTCGCTTCCCGCTAAGGAGGCTGATCTACGGTTTATTCTACTTCCCACTTTCGTCCCTTTCAGTGGTGGGGGATTTAGGTCATTGTTGATGCCCAGGGTGGCTGACAACTGCCAAGTATTAATTATATATTGTCTGGTTCCTGGTAACCTGTATAGGAAGCTTGTCTCTGTTGCAGTGGCACTTCAATGAGCACTGAGCTACTATCGTGGTGAATAGAAGTAAAATAAGAGGTTCAGTGTTGGCTCTGGTGAATACGCTGGCTGGTATTAGAGTGCCTCTCCGGTGTCTGCGCTGGCTGGTCTTACAGTGCCCCTCCGGTGTCTGCGCTGACTGGTCTTACAGTGCCCCTCAGCTGTCCGCTTCCCGTACTCACGGTTCTGGGGTTTTACGACGAGGATCACTTTCTCAGTGGCGGTCTTATGTAAAAAAAAAGCTATAATTGAGGTGCTGCTGGGAGAGCAGCCAGTCCTCACATTCGTAAATTAGTTCGTGTTTATTCACTGCAAGTGGTTACTTCAACAAACATACAAATTAATGACACGAAATCGTAGTAACACGATTGTAAACAAATCAGCGCACAGGTGGGGCTCGAACTCACGTAAAACTCCAGCTGGCTACAACAGCATTCATCCAACTAGGCATATTTATACACCATAGGGAGGTTAGCATGGGCCACCACTGTGACCAGAAATGCAAGTTTTTATAGATGAATCTCCAGAAAGAAAAAAGACAAGACACCTCCTATTTAACTCTGCTTCTGTAACGTGAAATACAGGTGTTTTGTTCACAGGTTTGTAACCCACGAACTTAGAGCATCAAAAGAGCGAATTTCGTGTTATTGTAAGCCGTTCTCTTGCTCGTACTTACTCCTCAAAATACATTTCTCGGATTAATAATACTCTAACCATCAAAAGGTAATCTAACCTATATAACCCACGTTGAGAAAGATATGAACATTTCATACAAAAACTAACGATATCGTTATGATTTTGTTATGATGGGGTGAGAGAACAAGGCAGCAGCTGGTGCTTATAACAAACATGTCACAGAAGTGATGGTTGAAAATTCACCAGATTTTAAGCTCTATAGTTCATTGGCTGAGTGGTTACAAAGTTGCGTCTGCATTATACATGCACCCCTGTTCGAATCCCAGCCCAGTTGTTTCTTTATTCACTAACAATCGTTTGTTATGACTTATCTTGAGTTTACTGCTGGAATAACACTTATGCCTGGAAGCACAGCTAGTATCTTAATATGTCTGAAGACACAACTAGCATCTTACTATGTCTGAAGACACAACTAGCATCTTACTATGTCTGAAGACACAGCTAGTGTGTTACTATGTCTGAAGACACAGCTAGTATCTTACTATGTCTGAAGACACAGCTAGTATCTTACTATGTCTGAAGACACAGCTAGTATCTTACTATGTCTGAAGACACAGCTAGTATCTTACTATGTCTGAAGACACAGCTAGTGTATTACTATGTCTGAAGACACAGCTAGTATCTTAATATGTCTGAAGACACAACTAGCATCTTACTATGTCTGAAGACACAACTAGCATCTTACTATGTCTGAAGACACAGCTAGTGTGTTACTATGTCTGAAGACACAGCTAGTATCTTACTATGTCTGAAGACACAGCTAGTATCTTACTATGTCTGGAAGACACAGCTACAGTATCTTACTATGTCTGAAGACACAGCTAGTGTATTACTATGTCTGAAGACACAGCTAGTATCTTACTATGTCTGAAGACACAGCACTTACTATGTCTGAAGACACACTAGTTTACTATGTCTGAAGACACAGCTAGTATCTTACTATGTCTGAAGACACAGCTAGTATCTTACTATGTCTGAAGACACAGCTAGTATCTTACTATGTCTGAAGACACAGCTAGTGTGTTACTATGTCTGAAGACACAGCTAGTATCTTACTATGTCTGAAGACACAGCTAGTATGTTACTATGTCTGAAGACACAGCTAGTATCTTACTATGTCTGAAGACACAGCTAGTAACTTACTATGTCTGAAGACACAGCTAGTGTGTTACTATGTCTGAAGACACAGCTAGTATCTTACTATGTCTGAAGACACAGCTAGTAACTTACTATGTCTGAAGACACAGCTAGTATCTTACTATGTCTGAAGACACAGCTAGTATCTTACTATGTCTGAAGACACAGCTAGTATCTTACTATGTCTGAAGACACAGCTAGTATCTTACTATGTCTGAAGACACAGCTTGTGTGTTACTATGTCTGAAGACACAGCTAGTAACTTACTATGTCTAAAGACACAGCTAGTATATTACTATGTCTGAAGACACAGCTAGTGTGTTACTATGTCTGAAGACACAGTTAGTATCTTACTATGTCTGAAGACACAGCTAGTATCTTACTATGTCTGAAGACACAGCTAGTATCTTACTATGTCTGAAGACACAGCTAGTATCTTACTATGTCTGAAGACACAGCTAGTATCTTACTAAGTCTGAAGACACAGCTAGTATCTTACTATGTCTGAAGACACAGCTAGTATCTTACTATGTCTGAAGACACAGCTAGTGTCTTACTATGTCTGAAGACACAGCTAGTATCTTACTATGTTTGAAGACACAGCTAGTATCTTACTATGTCTGAAGACACAGCTAGTGTCTTACTATGTCTGAAGACACCGCTAGTATCTTACTATATTTGAAGACACAGCTAGTATCTTACTATGTCTGAAGACACAGCTAGTGTGTTACTATGTCTGAAGACACAGCTAGTAACTTACTATGTCTGAAGACACAGCTAGTATATTACTATGTCTGAAGACACAGCTAGTGTGTTATTATGTCTGAAAACACAGCTAGTATCTTACTATGTCTGAAGACACAACTAGCATCTTACTATGTCTGAAGACACAGCTAGTATCTTAAGATGTCTAAAGACACAGCTAGTATATTACTATGTCTGAAGACACAGCTAGTGTGTTACCATGTCTGAAGACACAGTTAGTATCTTACTATGTCTGAAGACACAGCTAGTATCTTACTATGTCTGAAGACACAGCTAGTATCTTACTATGTCTGAAGACACAGCTAGTATCTTACTATGTCTGAAGACACAGCTAGTGTCTTACTATGTCTGAAGACACAGCTAGTATCTTACTATGTCTGAAGATACAGCTAGTATCTTACTTTGTCTGAAGACACAGCTAGTGTGTTACTATGTCTGAAGACACAGCTAGTATCTTACTATATCTAAAGACACAGCTAGTATATTACTATGTCTGAAGACACAGCTAGTGTGTTACTATGTCTGAAGACACAGCTAGTATCTTACTATGTCTGAAGACACAGCTAGTATCTTACTATGAAGACACAGCTAGTGTTACTATGTCTGAAGACACAGCTAGTATCTTACTATGTCTGAAGACACAGGTAGTGTGTTACTGTGGAAGGAGACACAGCTAGTGTGTTACTATGTCTGAAGACACAGCTAGTGTCTTACTATGTCTGAAGACACAGCTAGTATCTTACTATGTCTGAAGACACAACTAGCATCTTACTATGTCTGAAGACACAGCTAGTATCTTACTATGTCTGAAGACACAGCTAGTGTGTCACTATGTCTGAAGACACAGCTAGTATCTTACTATGTCTGAAGACACAGCTAGTGTGTTACTATGTCTGAAGACACAGCTAGTAACTTACTATGTCTGAAGACACAGCTAGTATATTACTATGTCTGAAGACACAGCTAGTGTGTTACTATGTCTGAAGACACAGCTAGTATCTTACTATGTCTGAAGATACAGCTAGTATCTTACTATGTCTGAAGACACAGCTATTGTCTTACTATGTCTGAAGACACAGCTAGTATCTTACTATGTCTGAAGACACAGGTAGTGTGTTACTGTGGAAGGAGACAAAACCAGTATGTTATCATGTCATGAGACACAGTGTATTATGTCTAGAGACACAGCTAGTGAGTTACTATATTCGGAGATACAGCTAGTACGTTACTATTCCTGGAGACGTAGATATATATTAATATGTTAGGTAATGCGTTACTACACATCTATTATGTTACTATGTGTGAAACACAAGAAGTATGTTATTACGTCTGAAGACATTGCTTGTAAGTTGCTGCGGTGACTGTGTTACCCTAACTGCAGACACAGCTATTACGTTAGTATCTCTGGATACATGGTGTGTTACTATGTCTGGAGACACTGGTAATGTATTACTATGTCTGAAGACATAGTTGCAGTGTTGAGATAGATAGTTACACAGATTGTATGTTACTATGTCTGGAGACATGGTGTATTACTATGTCTGGAGATACATCTAGCATATTACTGTCTGAAGGCACAGCTAGTACGTTGCTATGTCTGGACACACAAGTAGTGTTTTACTAGCTTTGGGGACACAGCTATTATGTTACAGTGTCTTGAGATATAGTTACTACTTTACATATCTGCAGACACAGCTAGTAGGTTACATATCTGCAGACATAGCTAGTAGGTTACATTTCTGCAGACACAGCTAGTAGGTTACATTTCTGCAGACACAGCTAGTAGGTTACATTTCTGCAGACACAGCTAGTACGTTACATATCTGTAGACACAGCTAGTACGCAATTGTGTACAAAGACACTCCTATTATGTTAATATGTCAGGAGACATATGTCAGGTCACACAGCTAGTATGTTACTATTTCTGGAGACACTAATCTATTGACATGACCTACTTCCATTAGTAGTTTTGTCCGCTGGTGACTCCGCCCACCATTGCTCCACCTCATCTATCATGAGCATATAAGCTCCATCTCCACGAATATGCTGCACTTTTGTCAAGATTGATGGATTGAACACATCGACTTTAGGCTGAGGGACTAATTACCTCAAACTCCTCCTCATCTTCCACCTTTTTCTCTGCAGTGGACTGAAGAAGTCAATGCATAGCGAAACGTTTCCAGAATAAAGATATTGCACAAATGTCTCATTTATCAAAATGTCTGGAGATATTATATTACTTATGTCTGCAGACACTTTATGTTACTTTTGTCTGGAGGCACTGTGTCTTACTTATGTCTGGAGACAGAAATAGGATGTTAATATATCTGGAGATACAGCTAGTATGTTAGTTTACTTGGAGACACTGCTACCATGACACTATATGTCTGGAGACACAGTTATAATACTTCTATGTCTGGAAAGAGTGTTTTCTTACGTCTGGAGACACAGTGTCTTACTATGTCTGGAGACACAGCTGGTATGTTACTGAGTCTAGAGACACGTCTAGTATGTTATTATGTCTAGAGACAGCAAGCCTGTTACTTTGTCTTGCTATTCAACATGCTACCATGTCTGGGGAAAAGAAATGTGTTACTATGTCTGGTTACACAATGTTACTGTGTCTGGAGACACAGTGTGTTATTATGTCTGGAGACAAAAGGTGCTATGTCTGGAGACACAATGTGCTACTTATGTCTTCAGACAGTGTTAGTATCTTATTATGCCTGGAGACATAGCCAGAATGTTACCGTGTCTCCAAACATTCTCAGTAATTAAGGTGCTTATATGTGCAGTGAAGGTTCTCTGGGTTCTCTGTATATTCTCCTCCACACAGTACCTACCCATCAGCATAGCTGTCCTGCCATCCCTGCAGCTAACTGGCTCACACACCACAGTGTTTAGGTCAGCAATAGACATAATTAGGAAGAAGGGTGGGAACCCTGTCATATGTGGTATTTTGCCAAGGAGAGGAGTTGGAAATGAATGGCTGTCCAGGGCAATTGGTGTCAATTGCTGGCTGGACAAATACTGTAAGGAAAATTCAGTAACATTCATTGACAACTGGGACCTCTTCTATGGCAGAAATGACATGTATGCCAGGGATGGGGTTCACTTATCCAGGTCTGGGGTGGGGGCACTGGCAACTGCAGTGGAGGGAGCTGTTAGGGCTTTAAACTAGAAATAGTTAGTGGTATGGGTTTTGGGGGAAAACAGAGAAGTCCCAGTGTAGTAATATTATAAGTTGTAGGAGAACTAGTAATAGGCAGAATAAGGTGGATAGTGGAAAGCTAGTGACACTAGATGACAAGGACAGTAATAGGTATAGTGGAAAAACAGAGATGAGCAGGAAGGGTAAAGAGAAAGGAGGGTCTCTAAATATATATACACCAATAGTCGTAGTGCTAGGAATAAGATGGACGAGTTGAGATTAGTTGCAAGTACGGGTAATATTGATTTTTTTGCAATAACTGAGACATGGTTTAATATGAAAAATCGGGACTTGCCTGCCGAATGTCACATTCAGGGTTTTAAATTGTTCCAAGTAGACAGAAGTATCGGAAAGGGGTGGGGTGGCACTCTATGTCCGTGATCATTTAAATTGTTGCATAAAAACGGTATAAAGTCTGAATTAACACATACAGAGTCTGTCTGGATAGAATTTTCAGAGGGGTGTGAAAAATTGATTTTAGGCGTGATTTACCGTCCTCCAAACTTAGATAGGGAACAAGGGAGACTACTTTGGGAGGAAATTGTTAAGGCCACAAGACACGATAACGTGTAATTCTAGGGACTTTAACTTTAGTCAGATTGATTGGAATTTCATGACAGGGAATTTAGAATCTAACGACTTTTTAGAAGTAGTTCAGGATTGCTTTTGAAGCAGTTTGTAACAGAACCTACAAGGGAAATAACCTACTTGACTTGGTTCGGGCAAGCAAGAAACCCTTGTTAATAATTTAGAAATTACAGAGGAACTCGGCTCAAGCGACCACAAGTCAATTACCTTTAGCATTGAATGGATGTATGATAGTAGGGATAATTCAGTAATGGTCCCAGATTTTCGCTTAGCAGATTATAATGGACTTAGAGAACACTTATCAACTGTGGACTGGGGTGAAGAAGAGAGGTATCAATATGACAGTTTTCTTAACACTATACAGGCTGCCCAAAGAACATTTATCCCGTATAAAGAAATTAGATCAAGTAGAAATGACCCAAAATGGATGAATAATAGGCTCAAATATCTTTTAGGGCAGAAGAAAGGAATTTATAGGCGCATAAAAAGAGGTGAGGGTCATCTTATAAATCAGTATACTGACATTAAGAGGGACGTTAAAAGGGGAATAAGAAAATCTAAACGGGACTATGAAACTAAAGTTGCTAGGGATTCAAAACTAACCCAAAAGTTTTTCCAGGTTTATAGAACAAAAGTTAGGGATAAGATAGGTCCCCTTAAAAATAACTTTGGGCATCTTACTGACAAGGAGAATGATATGTGCTCTATTTTTAATAATTATTTTCTCTCGGTTTTCACACAGGAAGACATTAATAATATCCCAGTAATTAATTTTACAGAGGCCCAGAAGAAGATAAATTATGTAATATCACAGTCACTAGCGAAATGATTATGAAACAGCTGGACCGACTGAAACAAAATAAATCGCCGGGTCCTGATGAGCTTTTGCAAGGGTTCTTAAGGAATGCAAATGGAACTCTGTGAACCAATATCTAACATTTTTAATTTATCTCTTCAAACAGGTGTAGTGTCTGATATGTGGAAGATGGCTAATGTAATTCCTATTTTTAAAGCAGGGGACAAGTCACTACCGTCAAACTACCGCCCAATAAGCCTGACCTCAATTGTAGGCAAATTACTAGAGTCAATTATAGCTGATATTATTAGAAGCCATCTAGATAACCATAATTTGATTAATGATACCCAGCATGGATTCACGAGGGCCGTTCCTGCCTATCTAATTTATTAACCTTCTTCAGTAAAGCTTTTGAGGCTGTTGATCACGATAAAGAATTCGATATTGTTTATTTAGACTTTAGTAAGGCTTTTGATAGAGTACCGCACAAGAGACTGTTAAAGAAAGTGGCAGCTCATGGCATTGGGGGAAAAGTGCTGTCATGGATCGAGTCATGGCTCACCAATAGGAAGCAGAGAGTGTGCATAAATGGGGTTAAATCCGAATGGGGACTTGTAACAAGTGGTGTTCCACAGGGATCAGTCTTAGGCCCATTGTTATTTATAATATATATCAATGACCTTGATGAGGGAATTACTAGTGATATGAGCAAATTCGCCGACGACACGAAGATAGGTAGGATAATTGATTCAAACATAGATGTCATAGAACTTCAGGAAGATTTAGACAAACTTAATTCGTGGTCAGAAATGTGGCAGATGCAGTTCAATGTAGATAAATGCAAAGTTCTGAAGCTCGGGAGTGTCCATAACCCAAGCACGTATAAGTTAAATAACGTAGAACTTAGCCATACAGATTGCGAGAAGGACTTGGGGGTGATGGTAAGCAGCAACCTTAAACCAAGACAGCAATGCCTAAGCGTACGTAATAAGGCAAATAGATTACTGGGATTTATATCAAGAAGTGTTAGCAACAGAAGTCCAGAGGTTATATTACAGCTTTATACATCATTAGTAAGGTTCACCTAGATTTCGGCCACTTTCTCCATATTACAGAATGGGCATAAAAGTTTGAAAAATTCAGCGGAATGACTAAATTAATACATAGCATTTGTCTTCCTTACGAAGAAAGATTGAAGACCCTAAAAATTTCATTCACTTGTAAGACGAGAATGAGGGGGGACATGATCAGGTATACAAGTGGAAAAATTAACAAAGGGGGAAAAAAAGGTCTTGAGGATATCTTCCAAGAGAGAACCCGAAAATGGATTCAAATTAGATAAGTTTAGATTTAGAAAGGATATAGGAAAGATTGGTTTGGGAAAAAGGGTAGTTGATGAGGGGAAATTGCCTAGTAGGGTTATTGAAGTAGGACCTTGGGTAGTTTCAAATTTAGGTTGGGTAAATTCAGAGTGAGAGGGGGTTGATTTGAGTGGGACCGCATGAGTGGGTAGAACAAAGCTTATTTCTTGGGGAGTTTGAAAATTGGGTTAAAAAATTATGTTAGTGGATGGGTTGTAAGGATCGCCTAGTTTATTTTTAGTGTTCCTCCTTTCTTTTGTTCTTTGTTTCAAAGAAAAAAGGGAAACTGCATCAGGCCCCACTGGGGCCCCCGGAGGCAGGTCCATGTCACCCCGCTTTAGCCAAGACCCACCTAGTCAGGTCACATCCTCTTTAAAGGGAAAGGGAGGCATCAGACCCCCTTAGACAAGCTATTCCGGTCCAGTTAACACCCACCCACACCCCCCATGTATTTTTCTAACCTTTTTTTTAAAACTACACAACGTTTTGCTTCATGGGTAGGGAGTTTGTTTTATTCATCCACAATCTATTACCGCCATGCTTTTTCCCTTTCCCGAATCAATTTTCCAACTTGAAACCATTGCTGCAAGTTCTGTCTTGTTTGATATTTTTTTGCACGCTATTTACATCCCCTTTTTTTATTCCTGTTTTCCATTTATACATCTCAGCATTCCCCCAATTTACGCCTTCTAAAAGTGCAGATTCAGGGCCCCAGTCTATCCTTATAGGGAAGATTTCGATACATGGGGCAACTTGTCATCCTCCTTGTATGTTTTCCAGAGCATTTATATCCATTCTGTAATACGGTGACCCAAAAAATTTCAGATAATCTAAATAAGGCCAACAAAGATATAAGATTGAAGCAAACCCGAGGACTTCAATTTTAATTTTT